>PVIR01006455.1:0-65892 GCA_004026965.1 Petromus typicus
CTGAACTACAAAGTGAGACCCAGAATAAAAAAAAAAAAAAAAAAAAAAAAAAAAAAAAAAAAATATATATATATATATATATATATATATATATATATATATATATATATATATACACATACATATATATGACCTCATTTGTGAGGGTGACTTACTGGGGTATTTTCTTTCACCTGTATCACTCTGTCTGTCTGCAAGTGCCACACTGTCTTGTGTACTATAACTACACTATATACATGAGCCTTATTGTTGGGGAGGGTGACTATTTCTACTTTATTCTGTTTTAGCTATTTTAAGGTCTATGCCTTTCTATATAAATTTCAGAATACATTTGCCTATGTCTACATAAAAACCCTTGCTAGAATTTGGATAGGAATTGTGTTAAAATTGCAGATCAGTTTGTCTTTATTATGTTAAGTCTTTCAATTTGGGAGCATAGCCTGTCTCCCCATTTATTTAGGGTTTGTTTGGTTTCTTTTATCATAATTTTATAATTTTCATTGTATTTATCTATACACATTTGCTAAGTTCATCCTTAGATGTTTTACATTTTCTTAAGAATGATTACAAGTTGTATTAATGTTTTTAACTTTGTATTTATACCACAGGCTTGTTGTTATTGTATATAAATGCAATTTACTTCTTGGATATAGCTTTCATATTCTTTAGCTTTGTTAGACCCATTTTTTTAGTTCTAGGAGATTTAAAAATAAACATCTTTGTATGTTATAATTGTGAAATAAAAAATACTCAAAGTGAAATAGGGTGAAGGGGGAAAATGAGATTATAACAAAAAAGAAGAAACAAAGTTTATGTATATAGGGGGGTGGTAGAGTGAGCAGGGCTATGGAAAAAAATGAGAATTAAATTGTGTCATATACTGGCACAAATTCCCATTGTTGAGTACAGTCATGATGTGTATATGTAATGTACCAATAAAGATTTCATTATAAAAAAATAAACATCTTGGCAGTTTATTAGATGGATACTGTATCATTTGAAAATAAAGAAAGGTTTTTTTTTTTTGTTATGTACTATGTTAAGGTCTCGCTTTTGTAGTTCAGCTGGCCCTGAGCTCACCTTGTAGCCCAGGCAAGCCTCAACCTCCCAGCAATCCTCCTGCCTCTGCCTCCCAAGTGCTGGGATTAGAGGCTGAGCCACCACACCTGGCATTGTGGTGTGTGATACTGACTGCTGATGGGCATGAGTTTACGACACATGACATTGTGGTATGTGGTTCCTGGGGATGGAACTCCAGCCGTTGCACTTGCAAGGCAGACACTGGAACCACTGAGCTAAATCAATTTTAATCGGTATGATTTTTATTTATTTTTCTTGCCTCATTTCATTGGCTAAAACTTTAGTACTATGTTAATAAGGATAATGCGAACAGACATTTTTTTCCTTGTTCCTAATCTTAGGGGAAAAGCATTCAGTTGTTCACTAAGCTGTTATTAAATATAGTGTCAGCTGTATTTTTTTGGGGGGGGGAGGACAGGGTCTTGCTTTGTGCTTCAGGCTGGCCCTGAGCTCAGCTTCAAACTCACATCACAGCAATCCTCCTGCCTCTGCCTCCCGAGTGCTGGGATTACAGGCGTGAGCCACCATGCCTGGCACTGTGGTATGTGGTACTGGTTGCTGCTGGGCGTGAGTCTCTATGCCCAGTATTGTATGTGGTTACCAGGGGATGGAACCCGGGTCCTTGCGCTTGTAAGACAGGCGCCGGAACCACTGAGCTAACTCCCTAGCCCCTCAGCTGTATTTTTTTTAACAGGTGACATGTATTGATTTGTAGTTGCTCTCTGTTCCTACTTATCTGAGAGCTGCTGTCAAGAATGGGTCTTTTATCACCTTTTTAAAAAAATAAATAAGGTTTTATTGGAACACAGACATGCTTATTTTGCTTTCACAGTGTAACTATAAAACCAAGTAGTTGTGATCAAGACCGTATAACCCTCAGAGTGTAAGATATTTATTGTCTAAATATATGCAGGGAAAGTTTTCTAAATCTACCATAATTTCACTAATATCTTCTTTTGGTTTGTCTGTTTTTCTCTTCTATTAAAGTTCTTCCTGTCTCCTGTATCAGCAAGTTCATTCTACATTTGCCTTTTTAACTGATTAAAACTTAGAGCTTGAGTCGTAGATTGAGAGTTGCCTCAAAAGAATGCAGGTGCAATGACTGTATGAAGATCCAGCTGCCTTCCAAAGGCCCTTCCTACTCTAATGTGTCTGTGTTCATGCCAGCAGTCCTACTCTGGGGAGATCTGACACGATAACCTGAAAACTTCTGTTGCCTCCCCTACTTGGCTGTCACTCTGAGCATGTTACTTGCAGAGCCCTTCCTTCACGGCCTGGCTCCCTCCCTGCCCTGACTCCTTGGTTCTCACTGTAGTATGCGCTGGTAGGTTTCAGAAAGTTTACATGATGAGAAGACACGTGGCTTTGGTGGTCTCTGAAGGATCCAGTGTACTATCACATTCTAAATGCACTGAGTATTTATATTATAGTTTAGTTTTTTTATATATATATATTTTTTCACTTAAGGGAATTCTAGACAGTTTATTTGTTTATTTTTTTGCTTTATTTTTTGCTCTAATTTCTTGCTTTGTCTGAAAATTTGGACCTGAATCCTTACTTTAGGGAATAAGTGGACATACTCCTTTGATCACTGGAAGTTAAATCATTATGGTTTTGTGTTTTAATATTATTAATTGACAGAGATATTTTGCCCTACATCTCTACCTGAGGATTTTATTCCAACCTGCTTGATCTACTGTGACTTTACTGATAATACCCACTTTGCTTCTGTTTGCCATGCACCCTCCCCATTGCCTCCTCCCTCAGCGGAACCTTCTCTTCTTCTCCAGGCCATTTTGATTTTCTTCTCGTCTGCATTTCTCACAATAATATTCTTTTCCGCCCATGTGACATGCAATCATATTATCTGAAGATATCTTAGGTTGTTGTCATTCACTAAAGTGTAATGGTGCTATACCTTTGGTGAAGGCTTATTTATGTATTTGGAGGCCCTCGCACTCGTGTGTCTTTATATTATACATTAACTATTAGTTAAATGATTGAAAGAATGATTGAGCTTATACTTAGTGTAACATAGTGTAACATTATGTTTGGAAATGCTCTGTAAAGTCCTTTTAGTATGATGCAGGTTAGTGGATGTTAATATTAATGAATCTCAATAAATGGGCACTACATTTTAAACTTACCTTCCAGTACAAACTACTCATCTTTAGAAATTTGATTATGAATGCTTTTGTGTGCCCAGTGGTTGACTTTCCAAATAGTTATAGATCTGAGCTCTTAGCCTCTACATGATTTGAGTTTAATATTTATAAAAGGCATGTGTTTCTACAAATATGTAAATATATTGGTGAGTGAAGAAAATGACTCCCAGTTTGACAGAAGAAAATATCTTAAAAAGACCCGCAGTTATCTGTGGTTTCCCTAAAGTTGTGTTAACATATAAAATACATTGTTTTATGTTCTAGAATCAAGAAGAGATTTTATGATTTAACAAGTTCCACACAGAACTTTGTAAGTTTATCAGCGCCAGCATAACTGCTAAAGAGACCACATAGCAGTATTAGTCTCTGGATTTATTGAGTTTGCTGTGTACTTCAGTATCATTCATATTTTTCTCCCGGTGGTACCACTTTCCTCTCTTGACTTAATACTAAGATATGGAAACTCATTTATGCTGCACTGTAAGATGCTGGGAAATGAGTGCCTGTTTATTATCTCTCTCAACAGGACCATTCATGACCATAGGTAGATGTTTGTTGCCTCTGTATAAAAAGGCAGTGTTTGGAAGTATGTTCTCTAGCGAGGGGCCAGGTGGTTTGGTGGAAGCGCAGGCACCTCATGTTTGGATGGTGAGTCTGAACTGCACTTTCTGTGCTAACTAGCTGCATGTCCTTGGATGAATCTGCTTGTGTTCTCTCATTTGCACAGTGCAGACAGTGGCACTTGCCTTACATGGATATTTCTGGGAACAGATGTGATAAGGGAAATACATAGCATGGTACTCAGCTCCTGGCGGGTTCCCAGAATATTTCTTTTGCACTGAAATGTGTCCAGGGACATTGAGGGCCACTTACCGCCATGTTGATGTCCCTTGCTCTGTGAACATGGTTGATGGGTGCACCATATCCTCATATTCAGTGACACAGCTGTAATGTAGGGCAGGGAGGCTGCCAGGCCTCAGGCTTGCACTAGTCTTGATCTCAGTCTTTCTTTGGGAAGGGCTGGCCACTGCCTGTGAGGCAGGATGGCAGGTTATTACTTTCATCTTCTGGGGGGGGGGAGAATGTTTCTCAAAATGACTTTGGTGAATGTGCATTTCCTCTGTTTCTCATTTCTCTACTTCCCCAAAATGATGCTCTTCTTGATTGCCCCACTGGGGTTTCACTCCAGCTGTGGTTTGGGGCAAGATTGTTGCCTCTGCAGCTATATGGACCTTGGGGGCTGCATCCTCACTAGGTTTCATGTTCCCAGGCTCTTGCCTTCCCAGGGACTGTTATCCTACTGCCACCAAGTTTGTTTGGAGAGAAGAGAAGGGGTCTGAGCTGTGGCCTGTGGAACCCCAGCACTATAACACAGAGGACAAGGAATTAGAAAGATAAAGGGATAGTCAAGAAGCCAAAAGAGAGGAAAATATGGAGAGCAGCTCATCAGTCATAACCATCAGACTGGGTGCTGGGGAATCTTTGCTGACAATGGCTGGTGAAGGAGGGCAGAAGCTGGTGACCAGGGTCAGGTGAGAGCTGGTGGAGCAATGTAGGCACCACCTTCTCTTTCAGCTCATGTGGCTGGAGAGGAGAGAGGGCAGGAGCAAAGTTTAACTACAAAAAGGGTGTCATTTTCACAGGTGGGAGTGACTTTAAAATGTGTATATTTGGAGGGGAGAAATATGGTAGGATGTTGAGGACAATAAATCCATTTAAGTTCATACTTATTTTATATGTCAATTCTTGACTAATATCCCTTTTTATTTGTTAATTCCTGGTTCTTTTCCTGCTCCTTTCTCTGCTTCTTGACTTTTCTGACAACTCCTCTTTTTCTGCTTTCTAACAGTTCTCTTCTTTTGGACCCCATCAGTCCACATGGAATCTGTGAGGAAACTTCTCAGTATCTTTTAAATGAGAAGATCCTGTGGTCTGTTGGTTCCCTCCATTCATCCTTAACCATATGTTAACCCTTCCCAATTACCTTTGTGTTGTGTCTGTAGATTTCATGCATGTCAGGACATAGCTCAGGCCAGTTTGTTTACCTTGTGATACTAATATTTTCACCTTTAGGCTTAATGTTTTTTGAAAGTTTTGGGATATAAACACAACCAGTTTCTTTCAAGAATAATAGCATGGGAAGTTAACACACAAAATACATTTTTACTTAAAGCTAAATTAGGAAATTTTGATTATAGTTTCTTAGTAAGTACCTTCTAGTCTTTTTTTTTTTTTTGAGGAGGAGAGATGAGTACTATGGTTCTGAAACTTCATCTTGTTCGCTCCTTTTCCTTCCCTGTCTTTTTTTCTCTTCTATTTGTACCCCTTTCTTGTTTTTTTCCTTAGCCTGTTTCATGTGCAGCTAATAACCACCCTTGAGACAAGCATAGAAGTTGATATCTGGGTGATAATGTTTGTGATTTTTGGCTAGTTTATGTGGCAGCTGCTTGTAGGAGACTCTTCTCTGGAGGAGGCTGAGCATCTGTATAGAAGCTGAGAGGGATGTCAGTCATCATGGCTGCTCCTGGCTTTCACTCTGTTCACTGTGATAGTGCACTTGTATTTTCATTGTTTAGCTTTTCCTTGGATTCCTGGAATGAAAAACTTCTCTAATACTGAGTTTGTCTCTTTGTTTAAATCAAATTAAAGTTGGATATTTTTCACTAAATGTATCCAGATGAATATAGGCATCTTCTTTATGTTGAACTCTAGGTTTTTCTCTAATGCAAAAAAGTCATGAAGCTCACCAGCTGGTTTGTTGCAAGAGCAACATTGACAAGGCTATAATGGGCCCCAAATAGGCTGGATATGTATTTATACAGGTCTGGTTATTGACACAGTTTTCAAGGACCATGTCTTTGTGTGTCACAGCTGGGAAGCCCACCAGGCCAGGTAGCAGTGTGCTGGAGGCTGTGGATTCACTACCCGTGGCCCACCCCTGAGGTCGCTATTTCCTTTCCCCAGATGTAGCACATGCACTTAGATTTAAGATAGGTGGACTAGCAAAAGACCTGGTGCTTTTTGGTTACTTTTCTCATTGCTGAGACAAAATACCCAGTACCTAAAGTCAAGAGAGGAAAGGTTTATTTGGTTCACAGTTTGTCGATGTTTCAGGCCATGGTTGGCTGGTCCAAAGCAGGGTAGCATGGGTGGGAGGTATTACAGAGGAAAAACAGTTAATGGTGTGGCAAGGCAGGCAGAAGGCAGCAAGAAGCAGCAGCAATAGTAGTAGCAGCTGCCTTTTACTTATAGCCTTTCTAGGCTACCGACCTTTTGGGTGGTGCCACTGACATCCAGCACTATGCTAATCCAATCAGTGGACTAACTTAATAATCATATGCCCTTAATCTCAACATCATACACCCTGGATACAATCACCTCTGAAAAGTGCTACCTATGACCACATGAGGCTTTGGAGGGACATCTAGGTACAAGCCAAAGCAGTACTTAAGATTTTTTCTAGAACAATAAAGGTCTTTATTAAAGTGGTAACCCAATTATTGCATTTTTTGCTGGGAGTGCTAACATTTTTAGATAATAAGCAAACTCCTGGTATAAACTCGTAGCTTTCTTATTAAACCTGATACTCCTATTAGTCATTCCACTGTAAAACTTTACCTACTTCCCCCAGTACCACCCCCCAAAAATTCTTTACTTATCTTTCATGTTTGGTCCTTTTAGAAGTGACAAGATGCTGCCTGTTCTACAGTTCCCACAGGCCACACATTTTTTCCTTTGGTCAGGCCCTTTCTGCTCATCAAAGCCAAAGTGGGAATCCACTGTGGGTTGTGGAATGATTGCTGACCAGGGAGACTCCGAGGTGGTGCTGGGACAGTTTTTCCTTCCCAAAGTTTCTCTGTCTGGGAAAGTTACTTTGCCTTTCAACAGCTTCCTCCTTTTATATGAGTATTTCATTCCTTTCATTGGATTCTTACAGATTAAAGAAAATAAAAACAAAATCAGCCTTGTGTTCTATCCTCTTTTCTGTATGTGGACATTTGGAAGTGCCAAGGATGCCAACTACACGGTTAACCTGGGAGCAGAGCCTGCTCCAGGGTTCTAGATGAACAAGCTGTCCTTGTCCACAGGGACTCTCTGGGGGGTCTTGCCCTCCATGCACCTTCAGTTGGTGACAGCCTGTAGTTCTGTCTCTGTGGTGTGGGATTTATTCACCACTTTCCCATCTAAAGATTAGTCTTCACCATCTGTGGGTAGCTCACCTACATTGACCTTTTGCTAGCAAAGTGGAGATAAGTGGCCAGTGTGGACAGGTACTGTTGATGAGCACAGTGACCAGGTGAGTGTGGGCTGGAGATGCCTGTGCAGATCAGAGCAAACAAGGTAGCAGAGTAGGGCAGGGCCAGAGGCCAGGCCCACACTGCAGGTCTGGACTCTAGCAACACCAGGAAGGGGTTGGTTCCGGGCATTGTCCAGTAGTAGAATGAGACTTGTCCAGATGATTCTGTAGCCTCTAGTCTAAATCTTGCCTCCCACAGTAGGTATATCCACCTTTGTGGCTTCGTACAGATCCAAGTCTGTAGGATAGGAACCCCAAACCATCCTGAAGATCTCGTCACAATCCCTTGTGTGTTGTGTATCTAAATGTGACACTTGTTCTCTTAGCTGCCTTTTCTTCCAAGTCTATCTCTTCTTCATGTCTACTTGACATCTTAGCAAAGCTCTACCTGTAATACCCCTGTGATGTCCCTGACTTTCCCTATCACAAATCCAGGAGGATGGAGGAGGTGCCAAAATGCATGGAGCACTGCAAAAAGTTGGAAAGCTCATGGACCTTTCTGCTCCTGGAGAGGGTGGCCCAAGCCTTTGCCATGCCTTTCCCCCACTCCTTTCCGTCCAAGTTTTTTCTTCCTTTCTTTTACTCTCCTAACTGAACTTAAATATTTTCTCCTGCAAAATAGGTGGAATGTTTCTTTTTGCTGTGGGATCTTCCTAATATCCATGCATTCAGAATCTAATCTTCTACTTCCAAACCCTGTTGAGTTACTTTCTCAGGTGAGGATAGTGGATGGACTTCATGCATATGGACCAAGGATCCATATGTAATGTAATGTTGAAGTAGAAAAGATTATTAAATCAAGGTATAGGCCAAGGATATAGCTCAGTAGCACAGCACCTGCCTGGCAAGTACGAGGTCCTGTGTTCAATCCCCAATACTAAAAGCAGTGAAACAAGCAAAACCCCAAAAAGGAGTGAGATGGAGAGAAATCAGGAGACCCTGAGTTTTCAAAGCTTCTCTGTGGCCTCCTCTTTCCCTTGTTATGAACTCTTCTAAGTCTTGCCACAATTGAGGCAGATGATTAGAGCAGGGGGAAGATTGCTTGGGGGAAATAGGCATAACCATTTAATTACAAAATCCCAGGTCACATGTGTGGAACCGTCTTAAAGCCCTGCCCATGGACTTCTTGGAGAATTCTGGCGGATTTTACATAGGATGATGGAAACTTGACAGCAGCCTCGGGAGTGGAAGATACAAAAAGGACAGCCCAGAGTGCACTGTTGGCCAGTGTAAGTAGCCCACTCTGATGCTGTAGGATATACTTTCTCCCTAATTTTACTTGGCAAGATTGGCTCTATGGAGCATTTTTCTTTTCTTACTTTTAATAAATATAAAACTTTGCTATCATTTACACTTGTCCTGGCCAATTATTTGTTAAAGACAGAACCTAGAAACCACCTCTAGAAGAAGACTCCAGCACCCCCAGACCTGGTAATATGTTCTTATATTTAATTCCACCTCTATTCTGCCCCACTAGGCAGTAACATCTTTGAAGACAGATTGTGCCTGTTTCATCATCTTATCCCTAAAACATTTATGAGTTGCCTTGAGGAGAGTAGGAGGTCAGTAAATATTTACTGAAGAAATAGATATGCTTATTACAGTCATAATGGAGGATTTAAAAAGTTAGTAATCCACTCTTAAGGAGCTTATTTTTACTTAGAAAGACAAAACACCGTAGATGAGAATAATTAAGCTTTGAACTTTGTGGCACTGATTAGAGGGTGCATTTGTTAAGAATTTGGAAGCACTTCACAGTATTTACATTCTTTGTTGTATGCAGAACATTAAAAAAAATTGTGATTGTTATCCAGCTTATCTTTCATTCATATATATTCTTTTCCATGTTAAAATAAAAATGTAAAACCATATTTTAGAGTTATGAATTTCATCTTAGCGTGGGCAAATGACAGTCTGGTCTTGACAAGTTAGTTTGAATTTAGTAAAATCTAAAACTCAGATTAGTTTTGTTATTTGGCAAACATTCGAATGGAGAGACATTTCCAAGGGGGTATTTAAATAAAATATTGTTTTTGAGTATGTGACACATTTCCTTCTATTTTTAAAATCTCTTGAGTATTTTAAGGGAAAATTTAATCCCTCTGATTTTGATCTAAATATAATTTACTCACAATAATGGAGAAATATTTGATATTCAGAGAAATCTACTGGTGCTCTTAAAGCTTTCCTCCTAGGAAATAAAAAAATCACATTTTTTTGAGGATGAATCACAATAACAATGTCTAAATTTTCTGCTTATTTAACAGAGCCTGATTAGAGTATCAAATTGGGCAGTTCCAGATCAGTTACTTTCATTTTAAATTTTTTGTGTCTTCTTAACTGCAAAGGACATTTTCTTTCAGGAGTTTTTCTTCTCTTCTTCTTTCTTATTCTGACAGCTTTATCTGCTATATTTTTTAAATCCCAAACAATGATTTTGGAAGATTTGAGGTAATAAAACAATTTTGATGTCTGTAGATTAATTGTGTCTATGTTCAAGATGTTTCAGGTCTGTCAGATGCTTGAAAATAGCATTTAAATGTATTACTTAATTTAAATTTTAAAATACTTCCACTGAGAATTAGATACCAGTCCTAAGTGAGTATTTTGAATGTAAAAGAAGAAGATTCGGCCAACATTGTTCTTTTAAAAGACTTATTCCAAATAAAATGGATCTTTTACAAGTAAAATAGAGATTTTTGTATCGGTGTTATGTTTTAGAAGTGAAAAATTACTTGGACCATGAAAAATGGTCAGAGATTTTGGACAGCCATTGAACATGGGGGTGGTTGGGGGCGGGAGAACAGCTCTGGCTACTCTGGGTGTTACTGTTCTGCTTCCTTGGATTCCTTCTGAGACTTGTTCTGAGTTCTGGGTTCTGACTTCTAGCTTCCCAAAGATGATAGTGTTCCCTGCTCTTTTTGCCCTCAGACAGAGTTTGCATCCTTGGCCTTGGCCTTGTTTTGTAAGCTTCCCTTCACCAGAACTCCTTGGGCAGAACCTGAATGGGGAGTCCAGCTCTTGCCCCACAGCACTCTGCTGCCCTCTGCTGCTCAGAGCAAACAATAATGGGCCCTTCAAGCCCAGTCGGCTTCCAATACCTCAGTTTTTGTGATAGTCTTTTGGTCTTTTCTTCATTTAGTTCAGTAGACACATCGTGGCTAGACAGAGTTCCCTAAAATATTGTACATGAGAATGGCATATGGTAAGCAGGTGCACAGATTGTAAGCGGGCTTCTTGAGTTCAGTCACAGCTCTGCTATATATGAACACTGTGACCTTGGACAAATTGTGTGACCTTGGTCAAATTAGAAAAACTTGCTTTCCTACCCTCAAAAATGAGGTTGACAAGCAGGAATGGCTATTTTATTTGCAGAAAAAATAGATTTCAAACCAAAACTGTTTCAGAGAGATAAAGAAGGACACTACATCCTCATACAAGGAACAATCCAAGAAGAAAAGATGCCATTCATAAGTATTTATGTATGAAATTCTACTGCACCCAACTATATAAAACAAATATTAAAGGATATGAAAAACCAGATGAGCACTAATACAGTAGAGGTAGGTGACTTCAATACCCTACTGTCACAAATAGATAGATGGACTGGACAAAAAAATTAATAATGAAGTACTTGAACTGAACCAAACTTTAGAACAAATAGACTTAATAGATGTCTACAGAGTATTTTACCCCCCAAACTCAAAGTATACCTTCTTCTCAGCTGCTCATGGGTCATTCTCCAAAATAGATCACATGCTAGATCATAAAACATGTTTAAGTAAATGCAAAAGAATTGAAGTTATCCCCAGTATACTGTCACACCATTGTTCCTTGAAATTGGAGATCAATAGCAAAAGAAATTCCATGATTTCCACAAACATGTGGAAACTTAATGCCATTCTGCTGAACAACCAAAGAGTCATAGAAGAAATTAAAGAATAAATTAAACAGTTTTTACAATTAAATGATAACCACAGTATAACCTATAGGAATTTATGGGAAACAGTGAAAGCAATTTGAATAGGTAAATTCATAGCTTTGCTTATCCACACCAGGAAAACAGAATGGGCTCAAATAAACAACCTAATGCTGAACCTCAAGCTATTAGAAAACAAAAGAAATGGAGAGATTTCCAGACACATACAAACTTCCAAAGCTAAATGAAGAAGATATAAAAATGCTAAATACCCCAATATCAATCTGTGAAATTGAAAATGTAATGAAAAACCTATCGACAAACAAAAGTCCTGGTCCTGATGTCTTTACTGTCGAATTCTACAAAACTTTTAAAGAAGAGTTAATGCCACTACTCCTTAAACTCTAATGAAATTGAAAGGGAAATAAAACTCCGAAATTCATTCCTAGAAGCAATGATTATGCTGATTCCGAAAGCAGAGAACAACCCAACCAAAAAAAGAGAACTATAGGCCAATCTCCCTAATGATGTAGATGCAAAAATCCTTACTGTAATACTGACAAACAGAATAGAGAATCACCAAGAAGATCATGCACTCTGACCAAGCTGAATTCATCCCAAGGATGCAAGGATGGTTCAACATAGGTAAGTCAATAAATGTAATATACTATATTAACAGATTCAAGGACAAAAACCATATGGTCATCTCAATAGATACAGAAAAAGTGCTTCACAAAATCCAACACTCATTCATGATCAAAACTTATCAGAAAATTGGAATAGGTGGACTTTATCTCAACCTAATAAAAGCTGTTTATGAAAGGCCAACAGCGAGCATCATACTAAATGGTCAAAAGTGGAAAAATTTCACATTAAGCTCAGGAGCAAGACAAGGATGTCTTCTCTTACCACTCCTGTTGAGTGTAGTGCAGGAAGCATTAACCATGGCAATTAGACAAGAGAAAGAAATAAAAAAAATAAAAATAGGAAAGGAAGAAGTTAAACTGTCACTATTTGCAGATGATATAATACTCTGTATATAAGATGCTAAAAACTCAACCAAAAGACTGCTAGACTTAGCTGTTTAATTTAGTAATGTAGCTGGATACAATGTCAACAGTCAAAAATCAATAGCCTTTGTATACACAAACAACAAACTCGCTGAGAGAGAAATTGGAGAATCAGTTTCTTTCACAATATCACCCCCCAAAAAAGAGAGAAATATTTAGGAATCAATCTAACAAAGCAGGGAGATTGCTGAGGACTTCAGAAAATGGAAAGACATCTCTTGTTCCTGGTTAGGAAGAACCAATATCATCAAAATGGCCGTACTGCCACAACTACTGTACAGATTCAGTGCAATCCTGATTGAAATCCCAATAGCATATTTCACAGATTGAGAGAAAATAATTGAAAATTTCACCTGGAACCACAAGAGACCTAGAATAGCAAGAACAATTCTAGGCAATAAGGACGTGGCAGGGAATATCACAATCTTCAACCTGAAATTATACTTCAAAGCCACTGTGATAAAAGTAGCCTGGTACTGGCAAAAAAATAGACCTGAGGATCAGTGGAACAGACTAGAAGATCGAGCAACAACCCCAGATATACTAAGCCACCTCATCTTTGACAAAGGAGCTGAACATCCTCAATGGAGGAAAGATAGCTTCTTTAACAAGTGGTGCTGGAAAATCTGGGTTTCAGCTTGCCAAAAACTAAAGTTAGGATCTCTCACTATGCACTAAACTAAAATCAAAGTGGATTAGGAACCTAAATATTAAAACAAAAACACTAACCGTGCTGCAAAACAGATTAGGTAGAACTCTTGAAGATACTGACTTTGGGAAAGACTTAATGAATAGAACCTCTACCTCCTTTTCCCTTTTAATATTTTCTATTTCACATTATCTATCATGCATTTTAGAACTCATTTACATCTTCAGTTTCTCATACCAGAGAAAAGATACAGTACCTGTGGCCTATTTCACTTATGAATAACCTCAAGGTACATCCATTTGCGTATAAATTACTCAAATTTAGCATTATTTAGGGCTGAGTAATACTCCATTTTGTAGAAAAACAACATTTTTATCCAGTCTTCTGTTGATGGGAATTTGAGCTATTTCCAAGATTTAGCTATCACAAAGTAATTTGCTATAAACATGGGCGCACATATGTGGCTGTGATAAGAATTTTAAAATTCTTTTTCATTGACCCATATGTCTTATTCTTATGTCATTACTGTACAGTCTCTTTCATTATAATTTTATGCTAAAACTTAAAATAGGAAAATGTGAATCTCCCACTTTCATTTTTTTTCAAAATGTCTTTTTTGGTTATTTTGGGTCCTTGCATTTCCATATGATTTTTAGGGTCAATCTATCAATTTCTGCAAAGAAATTGGCTGAGATTTTGATGTGTGTTGGATCTATAGATCAGTTTGGAGAATATTACTATCTTAACAGTATTTAAATGTGTTATCAGTATACATTTGCAATACATAATATTTACATTCCTAGTGTGGAATTGGTACATGTACATAACACATCTTAATTCTTGTTATTCCCTTTCCTCCCTCTGTCCCCCTTTTTTCCATCTCTTGATTCCATTTCCCTTTGAGAACAACCTATCTCCTTACTTTTTACTGTGCATCTTTTATTTTGCTTTATTTATAATTTGAGATTTTTGTATAAGAGAAACCATACAATATTTAAGCTTATAAATCTGATTTATTTCACTTAATTATGGTCTCATTGTGCATCCATTTTCCTGCAAATAATTCAAGTTTATCTTTTTTATGGTAGATTAATTATTTAGTGTATGAACATGGCATGTTTTCCTACGTACTTAGTTTTTTTTAAACTTCAACAATGTTTTTTCAGTGTACAAGTATTTCACTTTTTTGATTAAACTGACTGATTATAATTTTGGTAATTAAATGCATAGTCTTATGATACTTTCTCATTACGGAGGCACAGTACCCCACATCCACAGCTTACAGGAGGAGAGGTTTATTTTGGCTCACAGTTGGTAGGGTTTTTAGCCCATAGTTGCCAGCAGAGTGGCATGGCTGAGGAGGCTTGCTCATGGCAGGCAGTTAGAAAGCAGAGAGAGACATGAAGGGAAGAGGAGGGAGACCCTTACAGGCCATGTCCCCAGTGACCCACCTTCTCCAACGAGGCTTTTACTTCCCAACATCATATTCAGGTATAAACTCAACAATGGACTAATCTATTGAGGAGTATCATGCTCCCATGATCCGTCACCACACCCAAACCCCTCCTCCGTGTGCAAGAGGCTTTGAGGAGACATCTTGATACAAACCATAACACTAAATATGCTCTACCACTTTCCACATCTCTAACATATCTTCATCCTTATTCCTAAGTATTTTATTTTTTATGATATTATAAGTATAATAGCTTTAAAATTTTTTTTTCTAGTTTTTTTTTTCCTCTTTGAGACAGGGTCTTGCTTTGTGGTTCAGGCTGGCCCTGAGCTCAGCCTCAAACTCACATCACAGCAATCCTCCTGCCTCTGCCTCCCGAGGGCTGAGATTACAGGCATGAGCCACCACATCCGGCACTGTGGTATGTGGTACTGGTTGCTCCTGGGGTGAGTCTCCATGCCCAGTATTGTTATGTGATTACCAGGGATCGAACCTGGGTCCTTGCGCTTGCAAGACAGGCGCCGGAACCACTGAGCTATATCCCCGGGCCCCTGTTTTCTATTGCGAGTATGTAGAAATGCAACTGATTTTTGTGTTTGATTTTGTATCCAAACTCATTTATTTTTTTTTTCTTTAATTGCTAGAGTCAGTGTGTTGGTATTTTGTTCAGAACTCTTGTATTTTTATTCATAAGGGATAGTTTTATTTAAAAATTTTTATTATTTATTTTTTGGATTAGCATAAGAATTGTATGTATTTATGGTGTATATGACACATACATTGTGAAATAAATAAGTCAAGCTAATTAACATGTGTATTACCTTTCATGTGTACTATTTTTGGTGATGAAAACACTTAAAAACTTCGCTTTAGGCAATTTTCCCTTTGGTACAAGCTGGACATGTTGGTTCATGCCTGAAATGCCAGCATTTAAGAGGCCAAGGCAGGAGGATTGCCATGAGTTTGAGCTCAGCCTGGGTTACATAATTCAAGGCCAGGCTGAACTGCAGCATGGTGAGACCCTGTCTCGAAAACACCAAAAATTTTTTTAAAAAATTAATTGTAGTTGTCATATGATAAATGATAGAGGTCTTGAACTTATTTCTCTTGTTGAACTGCTGTTTTTATATCACTTTACTAACCCCTCTGTAATCCTCCTCCATCTCTACTACTAGCCCCTGGTAACTATTTTGTTTCTATGACTTTGACAGTTTCCATATAAAAAGTGAGTGAGTGATGTTTGTCTTTCTATGCCAGGATGGTTTCACTTAACATAGTGCCACATTCACTCATACTATTGAAATGGCAGACTTCCTTATATTTAAAGGCTAAATAGAATGCCACTGTGCATAAATCATATTTTCTATATCCATTGATCTGTTGATGGGTATTAGTGCTAATTCCATACTTTGGTATTATGAATAATGCTGCAATGAACATATGATTGGAGATATTACTTTGACATACTGATATCATTTTTGGGGGAATATATATCCAATAGTGAGCTTGCTGGATTGCATGGTAATTCTACTTTGAATTTTTTGAGAAGCCTTCATATTGTTTTCCTTACTCCTACCAATTTACATTCTTCCAACAGGGTGTGTTTACTTTTCCTGCATCTTTTCTTGCAGTATTTGTTAACTTTTCTCTTTTATTTTTAAATTGAAATCTTTATTGGTACATTACATATACACATCATAATTGCACTCCACAATGGTTATTGTAAAAGTATAAGACACAACTTAATTCTCATTTTTTCCCGTAGCCCTACCCACCCTACCACCCCCCTATATACATACAGTTTTTTTCCCTTTTTGTTATAATCTCATTGTTTTTCTCCCTGCACCCTATTACACTTTGAGAATTTTCTATTTCACAATATATAACATACAATTCTAGAACTCATTTACATCTTTATTTTCTCATACCAGAGAAAAGATGTGGTATTCGTCATTCTAATCGATAGTAAGTCTGTATTGTTCTCCAATATCTTTGATTATCTGTTTTTCTGTTCTGTACTCTATTTCTACTCAGTTTTGTTATTTTTTCATAGATTGTTGCTGTCGTTTGAATGTTCTCACAAAACTCAGGTTGAATTTTAATCTCCTTTGAGAAGTATGAAGAGGGTGGAAACGAAATCTGGCTATAGAATTTAGAGGTAGAATGTTGGGAATTAATTAAGGTGAAATCAGGCCATAATGTAGGGCCTAATCCAAAGAGATTATGTTTTTTTTCTTGTTTAAATGATAGAGATCTGAACAAGTATGTTTTATCTTGCCATGTGGGGCCCTCAGCCACCTTGGGACTCTACAGAGTTCCTGTCAACATGAATGCTTTTACCAGGCACATCCTGATGGTGAACTTCGAGCTTTTGAAACAGTGAGCTAAAAACACCTTTATTCTTTATAAATTCCTTAATATTTAGTTATAGCCACAAAAATGCACTGACAGTGATTTAGAAGTATAGTTTTAAATTGTGATATATTTGTAACTTTTCCATTTTTTCTATAATGATTTATACTTTTATCCCACTCTAGTTGGAAGACATACTGTGTATGATAGTATCCTTTTCAATTTGCTAAGGCTTGTTTTATGTCCTAACATGTTGTTTGCTGAAGAATGTTGTGTGTGTGTTTGAGAAGAATGTACATCTGCTGTTGTTGGCTGGAGTGTCCTATGGATGTCTGTTAGAACTAGTTATGTTATAGTGTTGGTCAAGGTTTCTATTTCCTTGCTGACATTCTGTTTATATCTATCAATTATGAAAATGTGTGGGTTATGGAATTCTCCACTTGTTATCATTGAATTATCTATTTCCCTTCACTTATTTCATGTGTTTTTGGGTTCTTCTGTTACATATATTTATAGTAGTTGTATATTCTTCATGAAGTGATCCTTTTTTCATTATAAAATATCTTACTTTGTCTCTAGTAAAAAGTTTTGTTTTATGGTTCATTTTGACTATTATCTGTACAGTACAGCCACTCTAGCTCTCTTTTGTTTACTTTTTACATGGTATATATATTTCTGTCCTTTTACTTTTACCCTATTTGTGTCTTGACTCTAGAGTATTGATGATTTGAAAATAGCCTGCCTGGGACTGGGGATTTAGCTCAGTGGTTCCAGCGCCTGTCTTGCATGTGCAGGGGCCCAGATTCGATTCCCCAGTAAACACATACAATACTGGGTGTGGAGATTCACGCCCAGCAGCAATCAGTACCACATACCACAGTGCCAGGTGTGGTGGCTCATGCCTGTAATCCCAGAGCTTGGGAGGCAGAGGCAGGAGGATTGCTGTGATGCGAGTTTGAGGCTGAGCTCAGGGTGAGCCTAAACTACAAAGGGAGACCCTATTTCCAAAAGAAAGAAAGAAAGAAAGAAAGAAGGAAAGAAAGAAAGAAAGGAAGGCAGGAAGGAAGGAAGGAAGGAAGGAAGAAAATAGCCTGCCAATTGTTACATTTAATTGAAGTACTTATTTAAGGTTTTGGATGAAAGAATTTTCTCCTTGTTTGATATTTTCTATATCTCTTTCTCTTTTTGTCTCATTTTCTACTATTACAGTCTTTAGAGTTAATAAATCTTTTCTAGGGTAACATTTTAATTCTTTTGTCATTTCTTTTGTTATAGTTCTTATAGGTTGCTCTCTTTATTTGTAATAATGTCATTTAGATTAGTATCAACAGTATAAAAACTATGCTGCTGTACTGCTCTGTGCTCTTTTACCCCCTTATTGCTACAAATTACATCATTATATATTGTGAGCCCATCTATATATATTTTTTATAATACTGTTATGCTGTTGTAATTTAAATATGATTAGACAAAAGTTACAAACAAAAAGTACATTTATATCATCTTTAATATTCACTTCTGTAATTACCTTTATTCGTGTTCTGAATTTCTTTATGTGGGTTTCAGGTATTGTCTACTGCCCTTTTATTTCAGCCTGAAGGAAAGTGTCTTTACACTTTCTTTTAGGGTAGATCTGCTAGTGATGAGCTCTATATTTCACTTATCTGAGAATGTGTTAATATCTCCTTCATTTTTAAAGAATTTATTTTGGTAATACAGAGTTCTTGGTTGACAGCTTTTGTTTTGTTTTAAACAATTGGAATGTATTATCCCACTGCTTCCTGGCCTCCATGCTTTCCACTGAGAAATCAGCTGTTAGTCTTACCAAGCCTCCCTTGTAAATAATGAGTCATATCTCTTGCTGCTTTTGAAATTTTCTCTTGTTTTTGCCTATGAAATATTTGATGATGAAGTTAAAATCCACTGAGATTTTTCTGCTACTTCATCATCCTTGTTTAATAGAAGAACACAGTACATTTTTTCCGATGCTTTAATTCACTTTAATCATATCTGTGTATCATTTCTATGATTTATCAACTTTATGATTTAGTAATTGTGCCTTTGTTTTTCATTATCATATTCCATAGATTTTTAGGACTGTAGAGTGATATTTACATAATCCATTCTCATAACTCATTCACTTAATACATTTGTTGGATACTTGTATATGGAAGGCTTTATGCAAAACTTTTAGTCTTCTTAGACAAGTGACACATGGTTTTAGCTGTGATGGACCCTTGGTTGGAAACTAAAAATTATACAAATAAGATGAAAGTATATTATGAGTATTAACTGAGTATTTTAGCAGCATAAAGAGAAAGTCACTGATTTTTATATGTGGTAGATGAAAGGTAAGAGCTGTATAGATTAAGCAATTTGATACCTTGAATTTATCTAAATTAGAAAATGACAGACCCAATTTTTGAACTTATAATAGTGAATTCTTTCTATAAAACTATGTTGATTCTAGAGTATGGCTATTATCTGATATTTTCAAGAATCAGAGTGAAATGATTTCTTAAACCAGATAAATGTATGAAGCACAGATTGGCTATTCTGCTACAAAAGATGTACATGGTACAAATAAAAATAAAAGTATTTATGGCTAATTAAATTAGACTAACATGAATTTAGCAAACCAGTGACTATGTTGAAACATGAGGTGACAAAATATGAAAAGATGCTTTTACTAAGACCATTCTTTTTTTCTTTTTAAAAAAATTGATACTTGTTTTGAAAAGAGTCCTTCCTTTCCTTTTATGTCCAGTAAAATTTTGGATGGGTACAGTTTATATTATAGCTTTCTTAAAAATAAGACTTACTGATCAATCAGAATGGTGTTCACTCCTCATAGGATAAAGGCTGGCTTATTTGGCATACAGTTTTAATTTTAATCTGCATGCCTCCTTTTCTGTTATCCCATGATTCTTTGCAGCAGGACAAGGAAAAGCAAGTCTTATAAAAAGAAATACAGTATGTGTTGCTTATTAAAGTTACATACATCTCTCACAGGAGAATTCTGATTTACTGCAGGTTGTGCATATGTCGCATATGGACATTTCTAGGGAACAGATTCCTTATCGCTGAGCAGTGAATGGCTTCTAGTTCTCCATTATTGCTCCGGGAACGTGCTAGTAATAATTATGAAAGGTAGGATACCATGAAATCTGTAAGGTGATTTGGCAGAAGTCGGTGCTGTTGGTGCCAGCATTTGGGTACCGTACCAGTTTCCTGTTTTTGAATGTATTAATTGATCCGCAAAGGACATCTTTTGGAGACAAGAATTCAGACAGACTGGCACAGCCTGGACCTCCGCCAAGACTGCTCGGAAGGTTGCCATACTGGGAGCAAAAGAGTGAGAGAGAGAAAGAGGGAGAGAGAGAGAGGCAGAGGGAGAGCTGAGAAAAGAAAAAAAAGGCAAGACTTGGCACAGCTCAGTCAAATCAGCTTCTTTTGTCTGCTTTCTCGGCTTGAGCTTCAGGAAAGAAAACCGTCCCGGGGTACAGAAACACTCAGAACTTTTTGGTTTTCAAACTTAGAAGGCTTTTTAAGTCTCTTGGGCTATTGGAAAGTGTTGGTACATACAATGACGTTTAGTCACCAGTATTAAGGGAAATAAAAGCCTTTTTCAAAATGAAGCTTCCACAGTGTCCATGCATTTGGGAAATACTGTATTTGATTTTTTTGCATATATGATTATATCATGAGAGATAGGATTAATATAGAAGATGGCAAGGCAAATTTCTAATTAGAGAGAATTTTAATTTTCTACAAAATAAAGTTTGTTCATCAGTACAAACCTGCTTTCAAATCCAATCAGACATCCTTCGGAATGTGTTCAGACCGTAAGTTTTTAGACTTTATTTTATTTTCTTCCCATCTACAGACATTAAGTTTTCAAGGAGACTTTCTAAGATTTTTGTGCAGCCGAGCAAGAAGTCAGAGTAAAAGTTGTTTTATCCATGTGTTTAAGAAAATGTTTTCTTAAAGCAACAGCTTTTATTTCTGTTGCTTCATGCTGTCCTAAACTACATCCCCCAGCAATTAGTGACAACACTGAAGACCAGAAAGGCAAGCTGAAGACACCAGACTTCGCTTGAAGGGCAAACAAGAAATGTGAGCTTGGTCATTATTTTTTTGTGTGTCTTTGCTCTGAACCATTTTTGGGAGGTGGGTGGGGAGGTGGGTGGGTAGGTGTCTATGTCTAAAGATGTATGTGATTAGTGAATTCTCATTGTGAGGAGGAAATGATAAAAGGTAATTTTTATGATGTTGGCAGAAATGGCTGGGGATGGTAGAGAATAAAAATTGAAATCTTTTGGATAAGGAGTAGTGAGCTGTGTTTAAAATAGTTGGAGAAAAATTCCATTATTTTTAGTTGATTAGATTTTATAATTCAACGATTATTATAGCTTGGCTCTCTCAAAATGTTTCAAGTAAAATGAAAATCTAGAAAATTCATCGATTTTCTTCTTATTCCACCTGGTGTTTTATTTAGATGTGTACTTTATAGCTGGTTTCTTTAAAAATACTTCCTATTAGGCCTGGTTATGGTTTGATTTATGATAGTTCTGATCTTAAAAATCAGCATTATTGTAGGAGAGATTAATTGTAAGGCATATATTTTGGTGAACACTCTCATTGTCAGCAACTATTCTATTTCCAAAAAAGAGAATTTGAGTTGTAGGATTTGATGATGACTTTTTATAATCATATGTTTTCTTTTTATTTTATGTACTGAGAGAATTCAAAAAAATTGTATATCTTCTCATAAGTACTAATCATTGTGGGCAGTTTGAAAGATTGCTCCTGGGTCTTTGCTTTTGTTTTGAGTTTGCTATCATTGGTTTGTTAATCCTTTGACAAAACAAATTGTCTATAGCTTCTGTTATTGCGCGCCTTAAATGATCAGTTGTTTAAAATGATTTTTATAAAATTATAGTGACACATCAGTAATCTTGAAAATGGCATTTCATGTATAAATACAATTTTAAAATATATGAAATCTGATACAGGTGTTTGAATAGTTAATTTCAATTTTTTTTTTTTACTAACATTTTGATCCTCAGTAAAGTGAAAGCATTTAATATTTATGTGGGTTGCCAAAATGACAACCTTTGTTTTATAAGCTCCTTTGTATACCACCTCGCTGATTCTCCTAAAATGGATGCCAAGCCCTGAGAGACAGGCAGATAGGCACCGGAGAGGAGGTGTTTGCAAGACCACTGTCTTCATGTTTGAATTGATCACAGGACCATTCATGCCCATACCAAAACCCAAACCAACAGCACATTACACAAAGAAAGTTCAATAAATAGGCTTAAATTAGAGTTACATTGTAATACTGACCGTCTTATTACCGTTTATATTTACTTCCTCAGCATTTACCACAATCTTTTGCCATTTAGGATTGCTAAATATGTACTTACTCAGCTTAGTTTAGACCATTTTTTTCTTTAAAGTTAGAACAATTATTTGATAGCTTGTTTCTTAAATTCTGTGCAGCGAATTCAGTAAAAACAAACTTACATCCAAACTATTTTATGTCTTAATTTTTTTCCAACAGTAAAATCAAAGGTAGGCGAATAAAGAAAGATGTCAGACTATATCTTAAGAAATATTACAATTATTGATACTGGTAAAACTCTCATTTTATAGTGTAATTCGATTTAAGATTTGATAATTACTAGTTATTTTACTCAATAAAGTTTCTTCCTAATACATTCTGCCTGGCCTACTTGTAATATATCTTAAAACGAAAAAAGCTTTCTATTAAAATATTCTTGTTAATTGAGTGTAATAAACATTGTGTACGACCTTTTTGTTTGAAGGTCTGATTAAGAAATCATATTGATTATATTTTTTCAGAAACCAACATTTAGGTTTAAAATAATGCATGTTTCTTTCTTCTAGATCTTTTATATTACAAACATATCGACATTAGTTACTGTTTACATAATGGCAATCGTATTTCAAATATTGTTTTAAAGTGTCTAAATATTATTGTTTGATTTTAAACGAATGCTTTCTGAAGCACATGTTCATTGTAGTTTGAATTGCTTAATATTTTGAAGTAGAATTGTAAGGACAGAAATGGGTTAATATTCGATTGCGACTTTATGCCTGTCATTAAGTTCCATTCAATTTTAGTTACCTGAACACACAAGGATGTTATTCTAGAAGCTAATGCAAACCTCTCAGGGGGCCTTGGTCCAGTATTTTATAATTATTCACTCATTTATTCATTTATTCAACAAATGTTTATTGAGTACCCACTTAAGTATGCTAATATTTTCCTGATGAAGTTATTTTGGGTAACAAGGAAGGAAGCCGCATATATAGATAGAAGAGGGAGTAAATTTAAAATAATGTTCAAATAGCCTAGAAAGAAAAAAGGACTGTAGTGATATTTATTTCAGTAGATTAAAGGAAGCTCACTTGATTATACCATATATGTGTTGCAGAGTGCTGTTATTAAAAAGCCAGGCAGTTAGTTGCAGTCCACACAGCTACAGGAATTTTATTTTACCATTGTTCTGTGGTCGCCGCATCTCAGTCGGCAGGCGCTCTGGTTGTTCCAGTCTTCCGACAGACATGTGGAATGTGTAATACTGACGCTGCTAGGAAGAAATTAAGTAGAGAAGGCCAAGCCACCGTTCATATGCTAGATTTGACCTATGGTAGAGTAGACGTCATTGAACTTTGGATGACACAGCTATAACATCAAAAACAATGGCCGTTTCTGAGGAAATATTTGCTTCTTTTGTCTTCTCTTGTGAGCCAGAGAAGGACCAGGAGGCCAATCACATGTTTCTAAGCTAGCATGGCCTCCAAAGTTAAATTTGCTGGGGAATGGTGTGCTCAAAAGGGACCAACCTGTTCATCATCTTTATGTTCCAGAGGACTTTATTTATTATGAGCACTGAACTTAGTTGTCTAACTTTATTCCATGTGATTATTTCTTACATACAGAAAAGATATAGATTTATATTCTGAAAAGAGGCCGCAGGGGGCACTGCAGAGCATTTCACTCGGGATCCTGAAGGCCTGCACTGGACCAGGCAGCAGGTGCCAGAAGTGGGCCTGGCCCAGCAGGATGATAGGAGAGGACAAGAGCCACTGCCAAATGTCTCTTCAGTTTACCAAAGGCTTTTGCCCATCAGCCATTAGGTCCTAGCAACAGCTGGCATAAGAACTGAGTTGTGACGGCCACTTAATAAGTATGAATATGATTATCTTCTTACTTCCCCCTCTTGGCTTAAAACTAAAAAATGACTGATTATTTTTGCCTTGATTCTGTGCTGCTTTTCAGCGGTTGGAGTGGAACCTGGAGCCACATTGAGGGTGTGTTGCAATCTTTGGAGGTTGTGGTTGGAAACAATAGAAAATAGGGGCTCAGTAATCAGACCGTGGCCTGACCACCTATTCCCTCTCAAGCCACCCCTCCTTGTCTTGCATTCTCCCCATCCTCATCCCACGCTGTCCCTTAGGATGTGCTGGTGTGACCTAAGGAGGCCAAACAGATTGCCAGACAAATTTAAAGTATTACTTAGGCGCTTTGAAAGTCTGAGGGACCGGGAGAGCGAACTGGTGAGGGAACATGGTGCAGAGCTGAGGGTCAGCTCCATCACAGGCTGTGGGCTTGGAGGCCTCTAGGATGTGAGGCCCATCAGGGCCTGGGCTACAGATGGGGCTGGGGATACATGACACTCAACAATGATAAACCACCAGTGTAGATAGGATTATGGGGCAAGGTACAAAAGGGCTGTTGGGGATGGTTCATGGAGAATAGTTTTTCTGGTCTTTCTGCAGGAGTGCTGAGAAGTTGGAATGAGACTGTTGTGTGTACCTGAGAGGCATGTGAACTTCAGCCCTCTTTTCTCCCCAGCCATGTGCTTTGATCTGTCTGCTAACAGATGGTCCTAAGCTCCATGGACACTGATGGTGGCCCTGGGGGTGGGTCTAGGCATAGAATTCGAGCAGCAGGAATAGAGGAAGGTCAAAGGATCTGGGACCGAGAGGGCTATGTGCCAGTATTTGATCATGTGACCCAGGGACTGGGTGGCGGATGTCATTGGAGACATCTAGGTCAGTATAGTACGGGGAAAGACAAGTGAGAGGAATTGTGGTCAAGTGAAAGGAAAGGTCCAGAGAACACTGAAGTTAGGAGTTCCTTTGTCCTGGGAGGTTAGACTCAGCACACCCCCACAGGCTGGCGTCCATGGCTGTGCTCGGTTTCCGTCCTTCCCAGAGTAAAGTGAAAGCCACACAGAGAAGGAAAGATGTGAGCTGTGTGAATTCTCTGTTCCACAGTGCTTCAGCAATGACAGTTTTCTCTGCCTCATAGAGTTAATCACTTCTTGGGTTACACAATTCGAATATGCGTATGTTGAAATTCTGAAGAATGAGATGTGGAGCCCAGAGTGATGCCATCCTTTTTTCCTCGTATATCAATGCCATTTATATGTCTGCTCCCACGAGCCACTCTTAAGTTAGTCTTTGTCTGTCTGTTCCCCCCTCCCCCCAGGGTCTCACTATATAGTTTAGGCTCACCCTGAACTCATGGTGATCCTGCTGCCTCAGCCTCCTGAGTGATGGGGTCACAGAAGTGTCATTCTCTCTTAATGGATACGATCAAATGGTTCTCAGGGACCAGGAGTGCTTTACCCTAGGGTGTCGTGGGAATGCGAGAAAGCACAAAGTGTGGTGGCTCACCAGCCTGAGTGGGAAATCACACTCTGTTCTTTAGTTTTGGGGCTTTGGTGAAGTTATGGACACTCTGTGTCTCCATCTGTGTCTCCTTCAAAAAGTGAGTTAGCAAGAGAAATAAGAAAACACAAGGTGTGATCAAAATATTTACATTTAAAAATTTATCACAGTAAAAAAGCACACTGCCATTAATCTTCCTCGGAATATTTGCTTCATATATATGTATCCCATCACTCTGATCACTTTCTGCAGTAGCTCTGAAAGACCTATTTCCTCAGTCTTTATAAAGTGTAATAAAATATATGGTAAATGATAGTGCTGAGTGCCATCCAGGAGAAATACAGGCTTATAAAAGCATCAGTGTATCGTCATCCACCTTGTTCACTGGATCTGGCACTGTGTGACTTTTGTCTTTTCTCAAAATCAAAATGAAAAATAAATGTTTTGAATCTATTGAGGATATGAAGGCAGCAACAACTGTGAACTTAAAGACACTGGCAAAGGAAGACTTCCAGAACTGCTTCAGGAGCTGGACACACAGCTCTTTGGTGCTGCCACCTGCCTTATAAGTACAAGGTCATGAATTCAATCCCCAGTACCTCAGAAGAAAATAAAAGCAGAACTGCTTTGGAAAATGGCAAGAGCGATGGTATAGTGGTTAGAAGTGAGGAGGAATATCTTGAGGGGACTCATGGCAATGTTTCTTGTACTATAATAATGTTTTTAAAAATGTAAACATTAACCATTTATTTTGATTACCCCCCCATATGTGTAGCACTTAGCATGATGTCCAGTACATAGGAAGTACTCAACGAATGGTGTGTATTGTTAACTTATTATTTAATAAATTTAGTAAGAATTTAAAAAGTTTGATAAAATATGCATCACATAAAATGTATCATTTTAACATTCAGGTACAGTTCAGTGGCATTAAGGATGGTGCTCGCCCATCGGTGTGCTCCCATCTCCATTACCAGCCACAGCAGTCTTCCCAGCTTGTGCAGAGATTCCAGCTGAGTCTCTGTATCCATTCACAAGAACTACTCATCTCTCTCTGGCAGCTACCATCTTGCTTTCTGTCTCTATGAATCTGACTCCTGTGGGTACCCCAGGAGGTGAGTCTAGACATAGAATTTGAGTAAGTAGAATCATAGAGCATTCATTCTTTTGTGAATGGCTTACATCACGTGTCACTTAACACAGTATCTTCAAGGTTCATCCATGCTGTTGCATATGTCAGAATTTCTTTCCTTTTAAAGGCTGAGTCATATACCATCATGCCTGTATTCCTCATTGTGTTTATGCATTCACCTGTTGATGAGTACCTTTTGGCACTGGACTATTGTGAACAATGCTGTGAAGCATATGTTAGTACGAAATCTAAGAGACCATTCTCAGTTCTTTAGGGTTTGTTCATAGAATTGGAAATGCTGGGTCAAGAAGTAATTTTAACACTCATAGCATATTACGTTTGTGTAAAATTTACACTTTAAGATCATGAAAGTTGTATTTGACCTTCTAGCAGGTAACTCTCTCATGGGAGGACTTCACTGAGCACTTATTATATTTGTCTGGCTTTTTTTTGTTTGTTTAGAGACAGGTTCTCACTTTGTAGTTCAAGCTGGCTCTGAACTCACGTGTAACACAGCCTAGTCTTGATCTCACAGCAGTCCTCCTGCCTCTGCCTACTGAGTGGTGAGATTATATGTGTGAGTCACCATGCCTGGCATTGTGTTTGTGGTTACTGGGGATCGAACTTGGGATCTTACACTTGCCAGCAGACATCGGAACCACTGAGCTAAATCCCTGGCCCCTGTCTAGCTTTTTGTGAAAGATATTCAAATATCATGTTGTCATTTCTATATGATTTTATAGTATAGCTTTGCACAACTGTTAGGGCACTGTTTATATCACTCACATAAAATAGTGTTTATGCATGGCCCTATGATGTGCTGCTCATATTTTATCTGTAGTACCAAGTGATTTCTTTAGTTTAAACTATTTTTGTTTGAAGAACTTTCTTTGGCCATTCTTTACAGTAGTCATGTAGGTAACAGATCTCTTATTTTTCCTCTCACTGGGTATATCTTGGAAGTTTTTTTTTCATTCCTGAAGGATAATTGTGCTGGATATAGAATTCTGTGCTGACAGTTCCTTTCTTCCATCATGTGGTATATTGTGTCCTTTTTGTTTGTGGTCTGCAGTGAGAAATCTACTGTTAGTTGAATTGTTTTGCCCCCATATGTAAGATGTCATTTCTCTGTCACTACTGTCAAAGTCATTTTCTTTGTTTTTAGTTTTTGAGGAATTTGATTAAGATGTAGGGAGTTCTCTGCACTTACTCTGTTTAGGGCGCACTCATCATTTTGCTGATTTGGGAAGATTTTAGTCATTATTTCATTCAGCACCTCTCCAATCCTTCTTTCTCCCTCTGTTCTTGTAGAGCGTGGATGTTACTTCAGCATTAGAGTCCTATCTGAGCTTGACACTCATTGTATTTTTAGTGTTTTCCTTTTATTTTTCAGATTCGGTAATTTCTGTTGTTTGAATCTTCAGGCTCACCAGTTCTTTCCTCTTTTACCTTCCGTTTGCTGTTGAACCCAGCAAATGTGTTTTAATGTCAATTAATTGTTTTATTTCTTTACTGAAACTTTCTGTTCTTTCCATTTGTTTCCTGCATGTTTATGATTGATCACGGAAACGTTTTTATGATGGCTGCTTTAATGTCCTCTTTGGATAGTTTCACCATTTGTGGCATCTTCATATCAGTGTCTGTTGACTGTCTATTCTCATTTAAGTTGAGATTTTCCTGGATTTTGTTAGGACAAGTGATTTTTTCTCCCCTATCATAACCCACTACCGGTTCGTTTTGGACATTATGTGAAGAGCCTGGATTTTATCTAAGCCTTATGTGTATATAAATGTCCTCCAACATGGAGCCATGGGCAGTGTATTGGCATAGGGTGGAACAGCAGTCCAGGTTCCCCATCATCCCTTTCTGTACAGTGTGGACTAGCAGACTGTCTGGGTGAAGTGCAGCTCACTAGGATGACAGTGTGATTGTTATGGTTAGGTTTTGTTCTTGTTTCATAACCTGGAAACTTGTGCTGGACTTTCCTTACTTCATCTTATGTTGTTAATGTAGTGTGTGATTGACAAATATGTATAATGACAGCCAAATTTTCAAAATAGAGCTCAAGTCACCTTTAATCACTACCTTTTAATCTCCGAGATTAGTATATGTGTCCCATTCCCATGTTGAATAAGAGATAGTAAGAAGTGAAATGACAGTTCCTAATCCATAAAAGACAGAAATTTATTTTCAAAAGGAGAGAAAAGCCTAGGCAAGATTTCCAGTTTCCTTCTTATTAACATGGTAGATTTTATCAGATTTTTTTTTTTTTTTGAGACAGGATCTCACTGGCCCTGAACTTACTCTGTAGCTCAAGCAAGTCTTAAACCCACAGCAATCCTCCTGCCTCTGCCTCCTGAGTGCTGGGATTGGAGGCCTGAGCCACCATACCCCGCATTGTGGTGTGTGATTACCAGGGATCGAACTCGGGACCTTGTACTTGCAAGGCAGGCATCAGAACCACTGAGCTAAATCTTTGGCCTTGTAACTTATTTTTAAAGAAGCCAGTGTATTAGAAACACTAGTCAGTAGAAATGAATTTGACTGGATGCTTTAAGAATTTCAGAGAAGGGCTAGGGGTTTTAGCTCAGGGGTTCCAGTGTCTGCCTGGCAGTGGAAGGTCCCGAGTTTGATCCCCCATAACCATATACCACATTGCCAGTTGTAATGGTTCATGCCTGTAATCCCAGCATTCGGGAGGCAGAGGCAGGAGGATTGCCAAGGGTCCGAGGCTAGCCTGGGCTACATAATGAGTTCAGGGCCAGCCTGAACTACAAAGTGAGACCCTGTCTAAAAAAAAAAAAAAAAAAGAATTTCAGTGAAATATCTCATTTCATTTGCTAGCTTACACTTTGGTATCAGGTCCATGATATCATCCTTAAAGGTGATGCATATGTCTTTGGTTTTTAGGGTTGTACTGGGCATCTGTCCTGTAATAATGACAGTATGGAGTCCTAGTACCGTGTTTCCTACTAATGAGTGATCTCAGGAACAACTTCAATATTCTAATGATCAACTTCTCCTGTCAGTGAAATGGCTGTTATAGTACCTGTATCTGAGGGTTGTAGAGAATATTAAATGAGATAATGTGCCTGGAAGCAATTTAGCTGATAGGTATTACACAAACATGAGAGGTAATTATCTAGTTTAGCTATCCCAAGTGCGTGATGCTGATGGATACAGATAATGTGCCTATCTGTATGCTTTCAGCTGTGCATGTCAATAGAGTATGCATTGTACATGTATATTTTTTAAAAGCTCTAATGTTTGTTAATCAGGAACAACTTTCAAATACAGTGAATTACTGAATAAAACAATATCCTTGTCCAGTAATCCATTATCCAGAATTAATAAGTGACTGTATTTAGGAAACATTAGAGATATACTGAAGCCTTATTCTCTATTTCCTGAAAAGGATGTAAAATATTTCCATGCATAATTTTTAGTATTTACTATATATGTGTGTGCATATATAGTGTAGTATATAGTAACAGTATGTTGTATTGGTGGAGAATCTTGTAGAGCTTTTAGTGATAACAAACAGCTTGCTGTGGTACATGGGCCATAGGTTCACCACCACGGTATATAGTATATGTCGTAATAGTGTAAGGTATTATAGCACATATATATGTAGTCTAATTTATAGTAATATACTTACTATGTAGAGCTGTAAGAAATATAAGTATTATTTTACATGATTTAAAACTTGTATAGTTTTTAAATGGTTGGAACTGTTACTCTGTTATTTGCCATCTAGATTAGATATTTTTGAGATTTATCTATGTTGCTATAATAGGTCACCATTGTACAGTTAAGTGGTCTACTGTCATTGCCACAAAAAAAACAAGTGTGGATGGACATTTAGGCCTTAGCTGGTGCTAATGGTACTGTCTTGGGATTTAGCCCAGTGATTCTGATGCCTGCCTTAAAAGTACAAGGTCCCGAGTTTGATCCCCAGTAAGCACCAATTAGACCTTTGCCGGTGCTTATGGTACTGTCATGGCTAGTCCTACATGTGATGCCAACAGGAATGTGTGATCTCTTAGAGGAGGCTCAATGTGGAGTGTTAGCTGAATGTGTTAGCTTCATTCAAATATGCCAACGGTTGTTCTTCTGATAATTTGTACCATTTAATCTCTTGACACTGGGGTATCAGAGTTTTCAAATCACATCTTCATTAAAACTTGATAGTATCTTATCTTAGTTACTTTTGTGTTGGGACAAAATACTTGACACTTGGAAATTAAAGGAAGAAAGATTTATTTTGGCACACAGTTTGTAAAATTTCAGTCCACAGTCAGCTAGTGTATGGTAGAGGGCATGGTGGGGAAAAAAGAGCTCATGGCATAACAGGCTGGAAGGAGGAAGGATCAAAGGAAGAGGAGGAATATCTATCTATCTATCTATCATCTATCATCTGTATACTTACCTATCTATCTATCCATCTGTCTGTCATCTGTCTCACTCCCGCAGTGACCTACCTCCTCCAGCGGTCTTCGCTTCCCAACAATGTGCCCAGTTGTGACCGTATGAGTGGACTAATCCAGAGGTGAGTATCACCTCTTTCCCATGATCCAGCCTAAAAGCCCCATCTATTAGCATATGAGGCTTTGAGGGGACATCTACATATAGTTTGTAATAAAATCAGATTTAAAATTTTTACCAATCTGCTGGCCAAGAAATATTTTGCTGTTATCTTCATTTGTGTGTCTGATTGCTTAGTGAGATAGAACATCTTTATATATTGCAAATTTTCTTTAGTGTACATGTTTTGTTCATAGCCTTTTGGCAGTTTTCTTTTGAGATATTTTTCTTTATTAATTTATAGTGTGTTTTACATACTGATTCTTTAGTGCATAAATTGAAAATGTCTTTTCAAGTTTTGGTCTTTTTTCATTTTTCTTATGGTAACTTCTGAAGTAAACTATGATATATGTCTGAAAAATTGGAAAGCTTTCGTTTTTAATTTTCAGAGATGATTTTTGTGATAACACATACTTGGAGTTGATGCTCGTGGATGTGGCAGGGAGGGTTAATAGAACTGATGTTTTTTCAAATGCTCCAGAATTTCATTTCCTTATTAAATACTTACAGATTACAGTTCCCTATTTTCCAAACAAACTTTGGTCAATTGTTTGAAGCATTGAGCATCTTTTTAATTTCCAGGTGTCAGTGATTGAATCAGACTCTTGTGAAGTATTGCTACTTGGAGAACCTGTGCAGCACACTGTGATGTGGGCATGCTCCCATTGCATCTGTGGCGTTATCAAACAGGAGTTCGTGGGCCCTTAGAATGTTCTTTTGATCTGATTACCGTGATTTCTAAACAGTGAATAAGCTCGGTGCAATAAGCACTTTCTCCTTTGCCTAACTGGTAGTCTTGCTAACAAAATAACTTAATTGAGAAATTCAAATTGTTGGGGCAAGTGGAATTGAGTTGTGGCTGAGGCTTCGCTGTGTCTTTTGTTGTGCAATCAAGTTGCACTTATTCACCAGTGTGGCTGGCTGTCTCGCCTAAACAAAACCCACCTAATCTCCCAAATCACTTTGCAAAACAAAAGAACACACAGAAGATACTGAAGCCAGGGGGAAGGGGCAGGCAGCGGCTCTCTGTTGCACACAGCCCTCCCTCTCCGTTTCCTGCTAGTCATTGTGGTATTTAGTAGGAACTGCTTCAGTAATTATGGACCGATTTTATTGTTCAAGTGGGAATATACACTGTCTTTACTGTACTGTAGGGGCTTTGGTTGTTTAGGCCACTTGGCACCAGATGGTTCGAGTTCGCTGTAATCATAGGTGAAATTCCAGACAGAAATTAACCTTGGAAGCCTGGGTGTGCAAACAGGAACCCATAAGGGAAGCTTCTGGTCTGGATTTTGTAGACTTCTCTCCTTTCAGGCTGTCGCCATGTGCCTTCTGACAGCGCGGAAGGAGCTGGGAAGTGTCCTCTCCCTGGCTGAGCTGTGATCATCTTCCTTTCTGTGCCTGCTGAACCCTTCCTTGGACTCAGTATCTCTGTACCTTTCTTTTTTCTGTGGAAAGCCTCAGGAAAGAATATGTGAAAAAAAAATGACTGTTGTTTAATTATGAGCTCTGTTTTCTTCATATTATCCAAGTTACTGCAACTCTGTAAAACAGACAGACAGACACATTTCAGGTGAGAAAATCACAGCTTTCCCTGGCCTCCTTAGTAAGAATCCTGGAATACTGAGCTCAGACCAAGTGTTATAATTTATATCTAGATGTCTCTAACAGCCCTGTGTGCTTATGGGTGGTGCTTTTGGAAGGTGATTGAATCATGGGGCCTTACAGCTGACTTGCGGTTAGGAGGGTGGATCTTGCTGGAAGAGGCGGGTCACTGCAGTTGTGAGCTGGAAGGGTGGATCTCCCTCCTTGGCTCCTTCCTTGTTCCCGTGATGAGGAAAATTGACTAAGTGTCCAGATCTCTGCTCCCTTGTTGTGGCTGCTCTTATCCCCTGTTCACTCTGTGACCAAGGAGAATAGCAAGGTGCTACCTTTTTTTCTTTAGCATCCTGCCACTCTTACACCACTGGGGATGGTAGCCTTAGGTAAATGCATGGTTGTGGTCATTCATTCCCTGATTCAATGAGATAGTCAATCATGCATTAATTGCCTGAGGTCATAAGAGCTAAGAGTTGAGGGTATAGTTTCAGTTGTTACAAAATGTTCTAGCTGCTGCCTTCATGAATTGACCTCATAGAGGATGGGAAGTAATAAATGCAGCACAAAGCCTATGCAATCCAGAGTGTGACCCTTATGATGTGCAAGATGAAGGGGCTTGATGTAAAGGGCTGTTTTCCCTGAGCCTCTTCTTCCTCTTTAATAGAGGGAGAATAAAGAGTCATGCAGTTTAGAGACCATGGATTGGCAGAATGTGAGGTTTTCTTGAAAAAATTTTTATGCAACACTGAGCATGGCACTATATAAAAGCAAAGGTTCCAGAGTCCAGAACTCAAGTGGTCCTTTAGCTGGCCTCTTTGCATCCAATCCAGTGCAGATCTCCTTCCTTTGCCTCCTGAGAGGCAGCTCTTGGCACTTCTGGGCAGTTTCCTGCAGTAAACAAATCCTATGGAGGAGAAAGTGTATAGTGGAGCATTCTGTAGCTCCAACTTGATCTTCTACCCACATCCATTTTACTGCTTTGGAGTAACATATTAGAGGCAGTGAGATTTGCTTGGCCATTTGTGGAGATAGCATTTTTAAAAAGGGAGAAAGAAAAGAAAATCACAAAAATTCAATGCGCTGTTTAAATTAAAAAAAACAGTTTTACTTCCAAGAGAGCTCTTGCCATTTTGTTAATGCTTATTCTCCTTTTGAGAGCTCGTTATGGAACGAGTTTGATGGTGGTTTACATGGTGAACGTGTCTTGGCTGGGCCAGGGGATGAATTAGAACTCTGATGAAGGCCAGAGGAGCTGGCAGAACTGCACCTAAATTACCCTCGATAGTTGCCGAGCTATTCCACTTTTTAAAAAGACCTCCAGAGAGCATCCTTAATCTCCTTTAGTTTCCCCTTTCAGTGTTTAATAACCTTTGCTGTCAAGAAATTCTTCCTCATATTTAACCCAGTTTTCCCTTCCCGCAGTTCAATCCCATTTCTCTTGTTGTCCTTGGTGGTGACAGAAGAGTGGGTCATTATCTTCTTGATGATGGCCTTAATGTTCTTGAAGGAGATCAGCAAGGCTTTCTTAAGCCTACACTTCTGCAAGTGAGATAAATATAGCCCTCTCCTCTCCACCTCCTGTCTTGAAAGTTCTATTTGGAAATATAATCTCTGACATTTTGCTTTTGAATCTCTGATCCAAATGTTATATCAGGCCTGCCTCAGGATAACCAGTGGTTCATCCTTATCTAAAGAACAGGATGTTTTTATCTTTTTCCTTGCAAGACTTACTCAGTTTAACAGCGGTTTGTTAATCTCCTCCTGGATGTGCCGGCCATTCCTGAGGCAGAGAGGGACCAGGAGTAGGAGGAACCTGAACAGTCCTCACCTGTGTTAGCTCTTTGACAGTCTATGGATGGAGCCAATGCTTTTCTTGTCTGTGAAAATATTTTTAAAGATTTAATTTTGGTGCTCATGGAATTTCTGTCAGACCCATCCTCAGAAAGGGATGGTTCTGTCCTGTCCCCACTGTTCTTCTCATTCTTGATCCATCTCACACATGTCCCAAGAGCAGTTGGTACCTGTCAGCTTTGCACCGCAGTGATTGCTTGGCCTGCCCGCCTCCCCTTAGATTTGGCTGATTCTCACGAGGTGGTGTAGTTAGTCTCTGCATCTCTCCAGCCCTTATCAGAAATGCCTGTCAGGTTTTAAACTTCATGACCGTTAGTCAGTTGTCACATGAGTTGCTGGGAAATTTCTTTCATGTTGTATTATGCTATTTAATTTTTTTAGTTCTCTTTCTCTCCACTCCTTCCACCTGAACACAAAGGCTGCACAGAGCTTTTGCCTGGCTGCCGACATAGGCAGCCCTCCCACCTTGGCTGCCAAGCTTTTAGCAGATGAAATAAAAGTCTATTTATAACCAATCTCCAGTGGATTTCCTCCCTACCTGTGGTTATGCTCCATCAGCAGGTGTACTGAGCAGATGGAGGGGCTTTAATTTTTTCAGTTCAGTTAGATCAACTCTCCAGGTTCAGACCAGTGCATTCCCTTTCTCACTTAGTTTCTTCCTCTTGGCATTAAAATCGTTGAGCATAGCAAAACCCAAATTAAGTCCAGGAGATAAAATGCATATAGCGCCTGCCTTTAAAATAAGTACTTTGGCAAAGGAACCATGTTTGACATCATGGACTAAATCAGTTTTAACCCCTTTTTCTCTAGTGCTTAATTTAATGTGACTTTAATATTTAAAGTATCACTGCTTCCTTGTTTTTTTATGATGTACTATTATACTGCATTGAAGAAATAATCTGTGTCTATTAGTTCCATTTATGTGACTTTCAGCAAGGAGGTCATTAGTTTTCTGAAGTTCATTTAGTATCTTTGTTTATGAAGAGTGGGTTATCCAGGAGAGTGATCAGATAGTGCTCGAAGTCCAAAACCAGTCAAACATGACATCTCCTAGCTCAGGGTTTAAGACTACCAGCCAGTCCAAGGCAGTTTCTACCAGTTCTGGTTTCTGCTCACATCAAGGTGTGTTACACTGATGACACCCGCCTTTGGCAGTTGTACCTTCTCTCTCCCATGAGCCCCGCTCTCAGGTGGGAGGCCAGGCCCGCGTGCAGCCGGGTATTCACATTGCCCCCAGATCTCCCCGGCCTTGCCCAGTGTCACTGCACTGCCTTCTGTGAGTCACCCATTCCGGCCCTTTGTTCTCTCTAGCACTGCCAGAATGATTTGGCTAATATCTCTTCTGAAATAAGCAAGATTTGGCTTATTTCAATGTATTTTTTGTTCAGTCTATAATAGTATCCTCCCTCCCCCCTTTTCCTCAATTCTTAATGATCTGTGGATGCTTCTTTTCAAGGGTGAGGATTATGTAGATTTGTGGCTTGTTCTGAAGCCTTTCTCCCATTTTATTAGCCGTCAGGATGCACAGAGGGTCTCCTGGCCAAAAGATCTGACCACGCTGATCTGGCTGCCAGTAAAAGGGCGTGAACAGTGTCGTTAGGGAACAGTGCAAACGAGCCCGCTTCTCACCAGGTCAGCATTTGATGAGTGCATCAGGAAGTTCTCCACAGTTGTTTTCTGTACTTTTTTGCAGGCTTTCATTGTCTGGTGAGCAGCTTAAATATTGGTCCTTCCATCTTCTTTGCAGAGTCTGTGTCAACTAACTGTCTCGATCCTCACAATGGAGATCTTACTTTCTCACAAGGCGCCCTGACCCAGGCTATCTTTGGTAAGCTATTTTACTCAGCTGTGCTGCTATGAGCTTTCTTCCCATTACTTTCATCTACCGATCCTCCTTTTCCCTTTTGGGGTCATCTGGCACAAAAATCTAATTCTGCCAAGTGGCAGCCTTTCACATATTTGAAAAATGACCCTTCTGTGTTCAATCACTTCTACATGACATGGTCTAGTTATATGGCTTTCACTAAATTTACCCCAGTTTAGCTAGCTCTTTATTATGAACTGGCATGTTAAAAGGAAGGTAACATTTTATCTAAGTGCAGTCTAACAAGCTTAGCATTGTCACTGTCCTAGTTAGAGGTTAGGCATGGCCCAGGACTTCCTGGTTTGCTCGATTTCACTAAGTGGAGCATCTGATTTTTTTTTTTTTACATAACATTAACACATCATGCCTTACTTCATAACCCAGCAGGATAGCAGACTTTCTGTGGTAGTTATGGACAGGAAGAATGTTTTAGAGCTATAGATTCATTTTGATTTTTTACATTTGCTTTGATTGCTCTTGGTACCCATTGCATGGCCTTGTGATTGTGGTGTGTGTATCTGTGGAAATGTCCAGTGGGACATCGAATGGCAGTTTTCAGGCCATCTGGGATGCTTATGCAACCTGTGCACATGGATCATTCCCTCCACCTCTGTCCTTCCTGTCCGATTGCTTTGCTGCCCTACTACTGGATGCTTCTCTGACCGGAGCCCTTAATCTTGTTTTCTTTGTGGGAGCCAAAACAATGACATGGTAGGCTCTCCAGGAATAGAAAGTAGATTTCCTGGTTAATTCTGTCATGATTTCCCACCTCTTCTCCTGTGCACTCCTGTAGCCAGGAGAACTGTCATAGAGAGGGACCATTAGTTGGACTTTGGGGGACTTTTCTCCTGTGTGACACTCTTATTTCCAAGATGAAGGGTATGTGAGAAAGCCTCAGAATGTCTCAGGGAGGGCAGGCTCAGCCCCAGCAGCGCATGCTTATAGTGTGCACTCCATAGGTGGTTGCTGAATGATTCAGAAGCTGTTGTTTCACATTGTTGTGCCACAGGAGTGAACACATGAACCCCCTTGTGGGTCCCAGATAAATTACCACCCTTGGGAGGCTATAGCACGAGGGTCTCTCAAATCTCTGTTCACATTGTCAGCTTCTCAAGCTGTCTTAGATTGCTTTCTCATTCATATAGTAGTCTCATCTATAATTATTAATTTTACAAAAAGTAACATTCATTCATCATATAGGTTTTGAGTATTTACCTTGGACCAGGTGCCATACTTAGAGCTGGGGGACACAGTAGGGAGCAAAGAATTCAATGTCTTTGGTATAATGGGGAGACAGCAATGAAATATATATCATGCACGTGTGTGTTTGTGGGTATGTGGGTGTAAGCAACATGTCACTACAAATTGTAATTGTGACACAGTATGAGATGGACTATGAGTAGTATCATGAGCAAAGTACCACCTCCACACAACGGTTTAGATTGATCAGTTTTGTTCTGCAAAAAAAATTGACCTTTGAGCTAGAGCTTGGTTGTTGAATAGACTTTCATCCGTGTAGGAAGAGCATAATCCAGGTGGGAGAAAAGGCTGAGCAAAGACATAGAGACATGAAGCTAGAAAGTAGTTCTTTGAGGCCAGAATCCAGACAATGGGAACAGTGCCAGTGGCAAAGCAAGAAAGATGCTGTGTCAGCTGGTGCAAGTCTTGCTGGAGGACATGGACCTCTGCAGAAGGGGAGGATGCATGAAGATGATAAAACTTTGAGGCTTGAAAAACCTCAGGTTAAATCGGTACTTTTCTAAGAAAATAAATACCAAAGTTGCCCTAAAAATAGGTGGAAGAGCAGAAGTGCCTTGAGAATAAGGAAAGAAGCAGGGAAAATTTCTTAGTTAAAAATCTGGGATCTAAAGTGCCATTGAGATCTTGTGTTTTAAAAGTACACAAACACAGGATGTGTGGGTTACTTAAGATCTTTCAGAACATAGTCATCCTCCATGCCATTAGACAGATTCAGCCAGATAAGGACCATCCAAATGAAAGCCTTAATGAAACACAGCAGGTAGAGTGCTACACGGGTCTTAGGGAGAACTTTGGGCAACTCTGTGTAGCTTGCACTGTACACCCTGCCTCTGTTAACCCTCACATGACTGCTGGGTGAAGACACCTGTCATTTCATTTTTTTTGAGACAGGATCTCACTTTTGTAGTCCAGGCTAGCCCTGAGCTCAGCTTTGAACTCACAGCAATCCTCTTCCCTCTGCCTCCTGAATTCTGGGATTACAGGCATGAGCCACCACGTCCAGCACTGTGGTATTGATTACTGGTGGGTGTGAGTCTCCAGCCCAGCATTGTTGTATGTGTTTACCGGGGATTGAATCCAGGTCCTTGCACTTGCAAGGTAGGTGCTGGACCCACTGAGCTAAATCCCCGGCCACACCTGCCATAACTGATGTGAGAGCCACTGAGCCAGTGTGGGCTACTGCTGCTTTCACCCTGACCTTAGGGCTTCTTATTCCTGATGTTACAATTTTTGATTGTTTTCAGTCAGAGTTGGCAGAAGTTTGTCAACTTTTTTGTAGTACTGAAGACTGAACCCAAGACTGTGTACATGCTAGGCATGTGCTCTACCACTGAGCTATTCCACTGGCTCCGATGTACCTTCTTTTTCCTTTCAAAGACTTAATTTCTTAGTGTACTTTGTTCATCACAAGAGGTTTGCTTCATTATTTATATTTTGCTTGTTTTCTAACACACAGGCTGGTTCTGACACACAGGTCCTAGCTGCTATCTGCTGTCCTACACTGCCTCCTTGTTTTAAGGAGCACTTGCCACCACCAAGTTTATTCCAGCAATGCAAGGACAGTTCAGTGTCAGGTAAACTGATATCGTATGGAGTCTATTAATTCAGTAGAGAGGAATCCATGATTATTTGGACAGATATTAAAAAGATACTTGATTTAATTCATTATCTACTTTGCTTACAAGTAAACACAAGCTCTCTATAAATAAAATGAGGCTATTTCTCTCACATGATAGAGAGTATCTGTGAAGAGCCACTAACAGTGGCATTGACTTACTGTGAAAATGGCATTCTTACTAAAGTCATAATCTCATAAAATGCCCATTATCACAGTTCCTCCCATCTTGTTTTGGAAGTTATAGCCAGTACCATTAAACAATATGATGTGATAAGAAGCACAAATGTTAATGCTGTGTGTCAAAGAAGCAATGAGCCATTCTTGCAACCAATGGTACTAAAACTCAGTAGTTCCTCAACTTCATGTATTGAGTAAGAAGTAATTCCTGATGAGCAGTCATGCACACCTATAGTGTGTTGAGTTCTGTGCTAGGTGCAGGAGTACCAAGATCAAAGAGATGTTCCCACCCTTGATGTGTCTAAAAGGTTTGTGTTGGATGAAGTTCAGATAAATAGACAAAGAAAACATTTGAAACTAGATATTCTAGAGTTCAGAAAGATAAAGTTCATTGTGGGCTGGATTGAGGTCGAGGTTTGGACCCAGGAGAAATTGTTCATTTACCACCAGATGCTGGAAATGTATCCTGCCCAACTCATTCTGCTAAACTTCTGGAAGTGCTACTTGAAAAATTTTTTCTTTGCTTGTGCTTTCCGGAAGCCATCTCTTAAAGCGTGAATTCCTCTGAAGGACTTCCAGAGCCAGTCTCATTAGGCATTCCTGCTTTGTTGGGAGTTAGTTGCCAGGTTGGCTTTCAAGGGAAAAACTGATGATAAAGGAGAGCTAAGCCCAGACAGAAGATGCAGAAGAGGGCTCCCTGCAAATGAGACTATTGACCACTTGAGGTCAAGAACCGCCAAGGAAGGAAAGAAGAGGCAGCAGAGGCAGCCTGAAAAATCCACGCCTTTCCCTTTGTTTGGTCAGTGGGGATCCTGTCCCAATACTGCAGTGGACATATTATGTTTAGAAAGGATGCTGCTCTTTTCCCCTGAAGGTGGAAATTTTGGCAGAGAGAGAGATGGGGGATGAGAGAGAGAGAGAGCAAGAGAGTGTGAGCAAGAAGCATTATGTGGTGTAAGCTTCTATATAGTGTAAAATAAGTTGACTTTCAGCATTGGGATCATGCCTTTTACCAATCAAATGCTAATAATTTATCTTGTGTACATGGATAATCAGCAATTTGACAATACTACTGTGAATAAAAGCAGTATATGGATGTGTCCCATTACCAGACAATAAAGCAAATACAGCTCAGCTTTTTTTTTTGTATGTATGCAATAGCTGTGAATATTACTTGCTAATATTAAAACATTTTAATTTTCAACAACTTGGACTGTTTGCTCTGATGAGCCCTTTGGGAGAGCTGTCAGAGAAAACCAAACAAACCCTCATTTTCAGTCATGAATGGCTCTGATTGCTGCAGTGAACAACAGTCACTGGTCCTTGCTTCCTTGTTTGAAGTTGCACAAAACATAACACTCTGACTTGACCAGGAGATACCAAAGGTGAGGTGTGAGTACAAACTGGAGAAGCCTTCATCACACTGAGCAAATTCCTTATGTCAGTCAGGAAAAGTAAAGGCATCGAATTAAAGGGATTTGCAGGAGTGTAGTGAAAGTTATTTGGTTTTCACTGCATCTGCTGATGCTGGTTGCCAGATCTTGAGTATTTTCTTTGGCTTTTTGGGATCCTCATTCCTGTGTTGGTGTAATGTTATTTCACTGCTGAAACAGTCTTGCCTGGGATAATAATCCAGTGGTACATATCCTCGATAGTAGGAAAAACTTTACAGTGAAGATTGTTTTATTTAGCAAACATCAACTGAGTTTCAGCTCTGTGCTGTGAACTATAAGAAATGCTAGGGGGAAACACAAAATGTGAACCATGGCTCCAATTGTATATAAAGGCCTGTGGATGATATGAATAATCAAAAAGACATGTATGTATCATGTGGTTATAAGGTCACTGAAAAAAACTATCGGTCTATTCATGTTTCTACTCAAAGGCCTTCAGTGGCTCCCCATTGGCCCCATAATAAAGTTCGTATTCTTCAGCCCAGTCCCCGAAGTTCTTTATAAGCTAACCACAGGCCATTTTGATGGCTGTGCCTTCCTGCTGCTCCTTCCATACCCTAGGAGGTGCGCTTTTGCTCCCTTTTGCCTTTATGCCTTTGCATTTTCTGTTTTCTTTGGGAAGGCTGTCCAGCTTTGTTTTCAAACTTCAAACTTCTCCGTAGTCCACAAAACTAGCTGACAGATTTCTATTTAGTCCACAAAACTAGATGCTAATTTTCCATTTGAGACTCTTGTCATAGGCCCCCTCTCTCCTACCCAAGGCAAAGGTGATGCCTTGATTGGTACTGGAACATCTGGGATATAGAGTTATATTGGAAAGAGGCTGGTACCTGGAGTATTGAAAGACAGTTATTCTCAGCTCTCCTGGACTGGTCTAAACTGGTTTGGCTCCTTCAAAGAGGATCTCAGTATTCATGAAGAAAGGTTCTGGAACCTCTGGAGGAGAGACTTCTTAGATCCAGGATTTTGGAACATGGAGGATATTGGGTATCCCTCTTAGCTTCCCAAACACTCACATGTGTCCTTATTCTGCCTCCTTACAGTTCCTAGCTATAGTACATAACCACTCTAAAGAACACGGAATTGAATTAAAGCTCTTAACTCCAAAGAGCTCTATTATCTTAGGTATCATTTCTGGATATTTTGATATTACTGTATAAGTTATCCATAAAATTCATGTCTTTGTAATCAAATATGAATGTGTCTTTGTAGAAGGAAATGCTTTTTGGTGAACAAGATGATAAGATACTGTAAGGCTTTCTAGTTGAGAGTCCCATTCCTTAGCATCTAGAGGAGGCAGAGAAGGCCCTTTGGATATGCCTTCTGATAGCCCTTAAGTCTTAGACTGGAAGTGGTCTGCAGTGGGATGAGTGGCTGATGTGTGAATGATCGATGTATGCTCAGAGAAGTGAGCAGGTTAAGTTATGCCTGTATGTGTATTTAGTTCTTTGTTTTTTTTGAGTTTGTAGTTCAGGGTGGCCCTGAGCTCACCATGTAGCCCAGGAAAGCCTTGAACTCACAGAAATCATCCTGACTCTGCCTCCCAAGTGCTGGGATTATAGGTGTGAACCACCACACCTGGCATTGTGGTATGTGATTACTGGGGATGGAACTAGGGACTTTGTGCTTGCAAGGCAGGTGCCAGAATCATTGAGCTAAATCCCCGACCTTGTATTTAGTTTTTTGATCAGTACTTGAGCTCCTAACATGATTAATGCATAGTTTAACTATTCAGAGAAATGTGAAATTATTGAGTATTCTAAGGGAATCACTGTGTTGATAAATGCAAAACATTGTGGCTGGTGAGCTGGTCAGATAGTGCTGTGTCTTTGTATACCTTTATACTGGTGTTATTTGCAAGTATGCTGGGAGTCTGTTGTGTGTGTCCCAAACTTTTTTTTTCTGTCAGTTGAACTTGTTATTCAATTTATGCAGTTTAATTGGATTTTAGGTGAACCAATGAATTAAAAATGCAAAAGAAAAAGAAAAACTCTTGTTTGCATTAATATTCTGCCAAACGTTTTGTAAAAACTGTAAAGTCAAGTCACTTAAAAATGTCATTATAACTGGTACTGGCTCAGGAAGGATCTGACACACATAAGTCTGCTGATGGTGAGTGGTTTCTAAATTTGTCTTGAGGTAGGAGTGAGCAGCTAGACGATGGGATGGAAGGTTGAGGAAGGCGAAGAAAGGCTGAGAAGGACAAAGTGGAGACTGGAGTGGAGCTTTGTATCGTCTTGCAGAAGGACTGCTGAGCCGGGCTAATGGTCTGCTTCAGGCTGACGACCAGGCTGTTCCAGGCACCAACTGATGCCTGTGATAGCCTCTGGCCATGCTCAGTGGGCTTGGGTAGAAGTGGAAGATAAGATGATTGGAAACATCGAGGATTTGGTGAGGACGAGGGGGCATAGTTTCTAAGAGAAAAGAGATTTTGAGATTGGAGCAAAACTGATTTAAAAGTGATTAAAGCCTTTTGGCTGGAATAGCCAGCTTCCGGTAATTCACTAAAATGATGAACACAAAGAATGAATATTCTTCAGGCCTATTAGAAATGTAGAGCTGTGCCATGGCTGCCATAGATGTATGAACGTACCAGAAAGGCTTTGCTCTTAGGACCACACTCTGTTACCATGGCAAAGCCAGAGCCCGGCACACCATTGGTGCTATTAGCAAGATTCTTGCCAAGAAAAGTTAATGTACACACTGAGCATATTGAGTACTCCAAGAGCCAAGGTGGCTGCCTGTGAGGAAAAATGCACAGAAAATGAAGGAAGCCACCGGGAAGAGAACTTGGGCTCGGTGGTGGGCCCAGCCTGTCAGCCCAGAGCAGCCCACTCCATGCCATCCGGAGCACAAGCCCCAGTGGCTGGAACCTTGTTTCTGTGAACTCATGGCAGGATAGGTGTAAAAACAAAGCCCTTGAACTGTGGAGAAAGAAAGACAAGAAATCATTGAGTGCAGTCTGTTTGGGAATGTAAGCAGATCCAGAGAACAGTGAAGGGCCAAGAGCTGGAGCTGGATATGGGGAGAGAGCAGGTGTGATCGGAGGGAACTAGGTGTTTGTGTCCCATGCTGGGTCCTTGGCCTTAGCTGCAGGGGGAGGGGACCGGTGTAGGTACGAATGTCGTACTGAGGGGAGTAAGTGAAGTGGATGGAAGACATGGAGGTACAACGGTCTACTCCGAGGACACTGAGACTGGCCACAAAGTGCTTTTCTCTAAGGAGAGGGAAATGTTGGCTTTCTCTCCTTTGATTTCTTTGGGACAGATCATATTTCTTTTTCAGTAAGAACAAAATGTGAACTTTTCATTGGGCATGGGACTGCTTCCATTAGCAGAGCATCTGCTGGCATCTTCTGTGCATCTTACAGAAAATCTAAAAGAGGCTCTGGTGGCATAATTGGAGCCACAACTCACTTTTTTCTTCTATGATTGTACTTTGATATTAAATAAGTTTTCCTTTATGAGATATCAGTCAGTAAATAGAACAGGATGTATGGTTAAATAGTTAAAATTATTTTCATCATTGCAATTATAATGTGCTTTGCTGTTTCAAACCAAATATCCACTTATCTTCTCTGAAATTTTGCAAGAAATCTACTACTCAAGGATGCAGACATGATTTTATGTGGATTGAGTTAAACATTTTTATGGATTAGATATGAATTCAGTAAAAATAATTGAATTAAATTGGATGACATGAATAATTCATGACATGTAATTTTACATCAGTTCTAGCATAAAAGTAGAGCTATTGGTTTATGTGGTAGCAAAATGTACTTCATTATTTAGAAAGGTGGTGAAGACTTATTATTTGGGAAGATAATTCATTTTTGATTAAAGAAAGATATTAAATTGTAAGACTAAAAGAAAGCATACAATTTGAACTAGGTGTTTGATGCAGTTCACCACTTCCATTACTTGTTGCTGTTGTCAGTCATTAGCGACCTCAGAATGTACACTGTGCACACCTCCTATGTCTTTTTTTTTTTTTTGAGACAGGGTCTTGCTTTGTAGTTCAGGCTGGCCCTCAGCTCACCCTATAGCCCAGGACGGCCTCGAACTTACAGCAATCCTCCTGCCTCTACCTCCTGAGTGCTAGGATTGCAGGCCTGAGCCACTATACCCGGCATTGTGGTATGTGGTACTGATTGCTACTGAGCATGAGTTACCGTACCCAGCATTGTTGTATGTGGTTATCAGGGATTGAACCTGGGCCCTTGTGCTTGCAAGGCAGGCACTGAAACCACTGAGCTAAATCCCCAGTCCACACCTCCCATGTCTTGAGAATGAGTCCAATCATTGTGCTAGAACCTTGTAGGGCTTGTGTAGGTTACCAGGTGCTTCCTTTGAGGAGTACAGGGAAGTTTTGAGGCCAATGCTATGTGCTGGGACTGAGCTTCTACCCTCTCAATTTCACAAAAGACTTCTGTCTGTTTCCTACTTCCTTGCAGGCTGAATATTTCTCCTTTCTAGCTGCAGTTTCCACCCCGTTTAAACCAGGAGAGCTTGCAGGTGGGTCCCTGTGTTGAGTCCATGTGAGCAGAGAGCTGGCTTTATTCTCTATCTCATTGTGAGGTAACTGCTGAATCTGGTGCTGCTGAGGACAGATGGTTAGAGATCTGACCTTGCGGGAGCTGTCATTCCTCAGCAGGAAAGGTCATTAATTCAGTAACATTATTCAGTTTTTCAAAAATATATATTATATGCTTACTGTGTGTGTGTATCAGAGGTTATTGGAGAAGGTTGAGGGAGATTTTGGCAGAGTGGCATGGTGACTCCTGCAAAGCTTCATAGCAAGGTGAATCTGGTAGTCAAAGGCTTGACTGAATTCTGGGGGAGGGGCAGGAGGAGTTAGAGAAGGGCAGTCAGGACTGAGAATGACCTGTGTGTGGCACCGAAGTCTGAGGAACAGTTTGGACCTGCTGGCTATTGCTGGAGGGAAGAGGCATGTGGAGCATGAAGGGAGCTGAGGCTGAGGATGTTCAGGGCCATGCTCTTCAAGCAGGCTAAGGAGTCTGACCTTGATCCTGAGTGCAGAGCAGGGTCCCATTGCACAGCACCAGATGATAGAAACACTCTGTGCTTCTGCCATAGTCACCTAGAAGTCTTTGGCAGGTGTTCTTCCTTTTTTAACACTTTGAGTTGCCAGTTTATCTGCAGACGTGAGGCACAAGACAGAGTGCAGTATCCTAACCTCTGCTGGCTTTTAACAATGACCAGAAGTCCTTTTGTAAGAGGTGATGTCTGTACATGTTATTACAGCCATGCTATAGTCATATGTATGTCCATGTGTCATCCTCTGTCAGGAAAATTGACCATCTCATAGTAAGACAAAACCAGCAGCTCTGTTAGAAGGCCACCCACAGCTTTTCTGATAGAACATTAATCACAGATGCTGAGGTTGAAAGTTTCCTATAAACTCAGGTGGATTTGGAACAAAGGTCTGTCTTCACCCATTTGTAAAAGGAAAACTGGGAAAATCATGCTATTTGTACTCCAGACCTTGAAGATTACCACTGGGTAAGAGTCTAAAGTTCTTATAATTAATTATCTATAATTAATCTATATCTAATATGTAATAAATGCCACCTGGTAAGACAAGTCCTGTCTTAGGTCAAGATTGTTGAAGCCCAGATGAAGTGGAGAAAGGTGACAGGGCAGAACGGGCTCAATGTTTGAAGTCTTCTTTTAATATTTTTTTTACTGTTTTTGATAAATGTTGCATAATTGCTATGAATGAAGTCAAAGAGTATCCCTAAGGCAGATGCACAGAAAGTAATTTGCCTGATATCCCATCCTCTGGAATTAACCATGGATGATACTGAGGTGAAGCTGCTGCCAGATATCTCTGGAATTCATACTTTTGTCTTCTTGGTTGCTCTTGGCTTTTTTTGTTGTTGTTGTTGTTTTGTTTTGTTTTTTGTTTAGTATCTGTTGTGATTGTCTAGATTTTTTTCCCCCATTACTGCTAAACTTTCTTAAGTTAAAGATTGTCTTAACTTCTGTTTCTTCTCTTTACAGCACTGAGCTTGTTTTCTAGTCGAGTAAAGTGTGTATGTTTGAAGGTACAAAAAATGAGGGAGAAAACTATGCAGAGCCATTTTAACCCCCTTGTTTGCATGACCTCTTTTTGTCCATGGCTCACACATAATGCTTGTGTTCGTGGTCATTTTATGGGAAAAATTTGCTTTACAGGAGTAGCTGTTGCTTAGACTGCAGTCACCCAGATGCATTGTGTAGATGGTGATGTATAAGGTGTATAATGCTTTCCAGAGACCCTTCCTGCAGCTTACCATGTAGCATCAAAACAATTAAGAATGGGCCAGGGATTTAGCTTGGTGGTTCTAGTGTCTGCCTTGCAAGCACAAGGTCCCTAGTCCGATCCCTGGTAACCACATACAACAATGCATGGTGTGGTGACTCATGCTGAACAGGATTCAGTACACATACTACAGTGCCGAGTACCCTGGCTCATGCCTGTAATCCTAGCATTTAGGAAGTAGAGGCAGGAGGGTTGCTGTGAGTTCAGAGCTTGACTGGGCTACATAGTGAGTTCAGGGCCAGCCTGAACTACGAAGTGAGACTCTGTCTCAAAAAATAAAAAAACAATTAAGGAATATTTACTATTATAATAAAGGACTTGCTCTACTTATTGATAAAAGATGATTGAGTGACCTTAACTGACTTGATTAAAATTCAGAAGGTTGGGCTTGAGAAGGAACAGATCATTTAGAAATGTCACCATATGAATAAGTACACGTAAAGAAATTCAGATATGAAAATCTAATATTTTTATCCTTATGATGTAGAAATGCAAATCTTGCTGAATTTCAAGTATTTTTTTTCAGAAGCTGTAGAAAAAATGGCTCTGTGGGCAAGCATGAGGGCCACTCAAAAGGGACAGTGTTCTTCAGACTGTGGGGTGTCATGGACCTGCCTGGACAATGGAGTAATTGGGGACTGGAGAACAACAGATATGTGCTCATTGTTACCATAAGGCTTGCAGGAGACATTTAAAAGTTTTTTTTTTTTAAATTCCAATGAGGATAAAGCACTAACATACACATGTCCAAGATCCTGTGGCATCTCTGTTTGCCAGGTTGAATTTTTGATTCTCTCTTAGTCTAGCCAAGCTTCTCTACTTCATTAACCATCGTCCTCCTGAGGCAGAGCTGTTGAGGGAATGTGGTTTGTTTGGCTAGTGGCCACGCTCAGAAGTGGCTACATAGGCCAGGGGAATGGGAAAAAAGAATCAAGATGTATCATGTACAAATACAAATTCTAAGTGATGAATGTGATCACATACTGTATACTTAAAATGTACCAATAAAGTAAGAAGAAGAGGGAGAAGGAGAAGAAGGAGAAGAAGAAGAAAAAGAAAAGGGGGTGGTGGCGGCCACATAGCACCTGCCCTTCTGCTTGGCTTTGTCATCTGAGCATTGCAAGAGGGCAGTCCTGCCCACGGTGACATTGCAGGCCTGGCCTGTGCCCCATAGCGGTGATCAGGGCAGCCATGAGTAGCAAGATTCAGGACCCTGAGGAGAACAAAGGAGAGACCAGAGGAAGGAAACTTGGTGCCTGTGTGGGTTGAGCTTGGTTGGCCTGTCCAGATCCAGGGGGCTGGAAGTGCTGTCAACTGCATCATTAAATTTTCTCAAGGGCTCATGAGTCCTTGAGCCACATGAGGCTCAGAAAAGCAAAGGACTGAATATGGAGGGAATGGAGACATTCTGCCTTTGTGAAGGATGACTCAAATCCTTGTCCAACAGTCCTGGTCTTGTGAAGCTGCGCATATTTGGCCTGCACAGCAAATACTTGTTCTTTCCCATGTTTTTCTTTCCTCTGTTTCTCTCCTTCTAGTGTCACATACATATATAGAACCACAACACATAATATGTTTTAGCAGTGTTTATTTTAGGATATGCATGTGCTTATGCACCCACTCATGGCTATGTTGTCATTATCTGTATCCCTCAGGAGTGACTGGGTGTATGTTGTTGCAGGTACCTTCCTGGTGCTTGTGATGACTGGCGACTGTCTTGGGCATTCTATGAGATGCTCAGCATTCTGCAGAGTTCAGGGCACCACCCTCACACCCCGGCCTGTCTTGCCATGAAGGCTGGTAGCACCTGGAATGAGAAACACTGTTCTTTGAGTATGGAGGAGTCCTCGGGAACTCGGCTGAGTAGAGACTGTTTATAATGCTGTCACAGAGGCTGACAACTGTTTAGGGGAAACTAGAGAGCCTATTCCTTGACTAATGGTATTATTGGATGGAAATGTTGATTTGAGTCTTGATCCCCACTGTGAGATTATAGATACATTAAATTCTAATGTATATGTGAATATTACTTCAGATTCTAGGGCATTGCTCTCATTGTTCTCTTTCTATTGATATGGGTGAAATAAGGGTTGTTACTGTTTGTATTACTCTCCCTAGACATTCCCCCCCACTGGGAAGCTATTAGATAAAAAATTGAGTTGGCTTTGTGGACAAGGCATTTCACCAGAAAAATAATCTTCGTGTCACTATGCACACACAGAGAGACTACACACAAAGAAACTTTGGCGGGCTCGTTTGATATTATACAGGAAACCGACAGTGCCAATAATAGCACAGGGCTGTGTTTCTCACAGAGCTTTTGAAGGCACAGAAAGCAAATGGCAATTCCAGTGGTAGCTAAGATATATTTTTGCAGTAGCTGGAAAGAAAGTGGCATTCTTGAGAAGTCCAACAAATTGTCTTTGAGCCTTTGAAGGCGCACAGAAAGCTAATGACACCTCAGAGGAATAGCCTTCTCAGGTTTTAGATGCCACAGATGCCAATGATGCTAAAGCCGGGATATAAAACCTTTCTTATAGGGCCTTTAAGAATCCTGCACGTGCTTTTATTAGCAGGCTGAGTGTGGATATAGAAATGTTAATGGTCTGTGGAGCAAGCTCAGCTTGTTTTTGCAAACTACAGATCTATAAAAGCAGAGAGGACACACATTCTGTCTCTTTTTGTCCCTTTGTTCCTTACCTGTTTTCTTCTCCAAGGAATAACAACAGAACACCTATCATGTGCAGAATCTTTTAGATGCAAAGATGAATCTGAGGTGGATTCTCCTCCCCGTGGGCTGCAAGGGAGAAATGCGTGTGTTCACATCTCATGATGCCAAGTGGAAGGCAAGGATGATGCAAACAAAGCACAGATGAAATGGAAATGTAGGCATGGAACAAATTACTTCTAGCTGATAGGATCAAAGAAAGCCATACAGAAAGAGTAGAGATGGTATTTAGCTGTTTTCAAGACTTCAGGATTTGGACAGGTAGCAATTAGCTTGCAGGGAGAGAGGAGACAAGTGTGGGGGTGGGCACTCTGTCGGTGGGATGACACTCGCAAAAGCGAGGGCAGGAGTGTTCTGACGTGGGACAGCTAAGGTTACAGGGTTCTGCTATCAGCTTCTGGCCATTCCAAGAAGGGCGCTGGATTTATTGGCTGCTAGTAATGGTTCAGAGCTGTAGCGCCCCCTCCCCTGAAATTCCACAGAACTTGTTCAGAATTGCAGGGTCTAGGAGCTCCCACAAACCCCTGGTCTAGAAGATCCCAGACAGCCTGGTGTTCTTCATGCCTGTAACTGGCATCTGCCTGGCAGCCAGCCACACAAGACCTTGCCCCTGTATGTGTTAATGGGCTGGGTCAGAATGTTGAGATGTCCTGGACAGGAGAGGCCCAGAGACCACTTTTCTAGGAAGTATAATCCCCAGCTCTCCTTTTCAGCAACCACAATAGCATCTTCTGTTTTATTTAATTTTCTTTTAGTGGAAAAACCAGTTACACTAGATGAAAGCAAATCACTGCCAGAGAAGATTTGAATGATGTTTATAAGTCTTTTATATGATTTTTATTGAGTTTTTTGGTTACTAATTGATTAATAAAGAGAATGACAGGGAAAATTGACATGTTATCTTCCATCCCAGGTCACATAGAGTGAAATTGTTCCCACCTTGCCAATAAAATGCTCAAGGTTGATTGTTATTTTTCATTTATCTGAGTTTGATTTTCAGTGAAGTGACATTGGTCCTGATCATTCTGTAAATAGAGAATTGTAGTGGAGGAAGTAAAGTCTAGCTCTTCAAAAAGCAAATTTGGACTCTGATGGCTCATCTGACATTAATCGTGCCAGACGCTTACTTCCCCGCAGCCCCACTGGGCCACCATCTGATAGTTTTGTTAGTGGATTCCCTGTGGCATCTTAGCCTTTACTTGAGCCTCCCACCCCTATGCCCAAGGTCTGGCTACAGTGACATCTGAGTCAGTTTGGGCTGCAATAGCAGAATGCCATAGGCCAGGAGATTAAAAAATCACATCTATTTCTCAAAGATCTGGAAGCTGAAGCCCAGAAACTTTGGAGGGTTCATTTGATATTACACAGGGAACCAGCAGTGCTTGTAGATCAGTGTCTGAATTTGCAGATGACCACCTTCTTTTGGACAAGAGAGAGAGAAGGAGAGAGAAGGGAGGACAGGAAGGAAGAGAGAGATGGGAGTAGGGGGATGAGAGAGAGAGAGAGAGAGAGCGAGAGAGAGAGAGAGAGAGATCTCATTTTATAAGGGCTCTAATCCTATCATAAGGGCTCTGTCCCCTTGACCTACTGACCTCCCCAATGTGCCATCTCTTCAAACCATCACATCAGGGATTAGAGATTAACACATGAATTTCAGAGAAAAAAATTATTCTGGGGTGGTGTAAAACACACCCAAGTATAAAGAACATCTGCCAACCAGTGAGCCCCACAGTCACATCTGAAATGTAAGGGCTGCTGTTCCAATACATTGTTAGCAACATGGGTGGACTTCCTGGTATGTGAAAAAGCCCAGCGGCACTCCTGCAAGATATATGGCAGTAATAAGAGCATACTGTCATTTACTGTCATCTCAGTGCTTGCTGAAGGGCATCTGGTGCCTGCATTCACCACCTGCAAGGTGCTTGGTCCCGAGCCAGGCACGTCTCATACCCGAGTGCTGCAGTGTCAAGGTCCTGGACAGGGTAGGGCCAGGGCATAGCAAGATCCTAGGCTTCCCTGCTCAGGACACTGGAGGAACAAATTTCATCTTCACTGCCTGCCAGCTATATATCCTGATAAGCCTAGACCTATAATACCTGAGTGTTCACAGCCATAAAGCTGGTGAGGGCATGTAACTGGGTTAGTGTTCAGCTGACAACCTGAGGAATGAGGTGAAGAGTGAAGCTCGTGGTCTGATGTTTAGTGAGTGCGCAGAAATGAGAATCACTATTACGACAGCCTCTTTGGGCTGTAGTCTCAGCTGGACACATCCCTTCACTCATCAGTCTACCTGTCCAGATTCTGTCTTGAAAGAACTTCTGTCGGGATGTTAAAAAAATGCCTTTTCTTTGCCATTTAGCTTCCTATGTTCCCTCTTCCCTCCCTCTCTCTGTCTTGTTCTCCTGGGGTGAGTGTCACAAATTCTCAATGCAAGTCTGTAGCTCATACTGTATTAGGAAACCAGAAAAGAATTGCTCCTTACATTCTGGGGTTGATCAATTGGAAACACTGATGCTGCTTTATATCATCAGTGTGACTTTGCCTGAATCAACAGATAAATTGCAGGTAGTAGCTTCTCAGTCCAACAGTTTGGTAAAAAATGGGAAATCTTAATGTCTGTGTTAGTGTCGATCTTAAGTGCAGGTGGTAGTGTGACACATTCATGTTGGTGTCACACACACACACGTGCACAATACACCACTGGTGCTGTCTTCTGCTCAAGGACCCTTGGGATGTGAGCTTTATTGTCTTGCCTGGTTTCTGGTCTAAATCTACACATGTCCTGATCATGCATGGTCACTGAACTGCCACAACTCTGCCAGAAGCCTGGCAGTGACTGGAAAAGTCCGGCCAGTGTAGAGAGGTGGGAGAGAAGTCTTTTCCTCTGGTCGAACACAGCAAATATTTGTCTGAAATGTGTCTGAGATGAAGGCATTTTCCTTTGTTTAAAAATGTCATTCTATGTTTTGCTCAAATGCTGGCTTACAAGCTGTGCTCTGACTATGGCGTAGGCTTTCTAAGAAATCAGCCCAGAAGTCTTGCTGGAGTGCTCTGTATCCAGAATAGGCACCAAAAGTTAAAGCTGTTGCCAAGGGAACAAACAGAGGAACTTCAGGATTCATACAAGTCTCTCGATCGCATTTAAATTTTGTATAACATCTGACCTCAGCTTTCCTTTACAGTGGAGAAGAACAGGGTAGGAATTGTACTCCTCAAAGATGAATGAGGCAGGCATCCTTATTATTGGACTCAGTAGTTCACCTTTTGTGTTTATTTTCACTTTTTCAGTAAAAAGTTCTCTTTCTCTTTTAAAAATTCCTACATGAGCTGCACTTGCCATGCAGCCTGCGTTTCAGACCATGGTTGTGGCCAAGGCAGCATCATTTCTGGGGCTGCTACCTTCAGACAGGCCCATTGGCCAGAGGAAGTGGTTCTGTGTTTTTACCATTGAGATTTAAGTTTCTAAGGTGACAGAAGACATTTCATTTTACATGATGGCTTCACCAGCTCTGTTCTACCTGAAATGCTGGTGGGCTGCACTGCATGTTAGACAGGAAGAAGTAATTTCACTGTACTGAAAAACAGTAGAAGTAATATTACCAACAGTTATTGTTTGTGATTTCAATTGGTTATACTGGGATGTAACTGATGGCCATATGTTATATAAGGTGTTAAAATACATGATCACGCTTGTATTTATGCTATGGTGAGGCAGAAACATGGTTTATCCCCAGCATCTCACATGACAGCAGCCAACTATAAGTTGACAACGACATTCTACGTATACGTACAGCTCATACTGAATACTCATGCTGAGACACATGAAACTGCTGAATTTTTGAGCCAAGAGAGCCAGATACCAGCAGTTTGCTATGACTCAACCCAACACAGGCCTGTGTGCACCCACATCAGCAAGCTGACATAGCTCCGGAGCTTCATCCCTGGCATGTTTCACAGGCCTAATGACATGTGGGATTTCTCACAGAGGCACAACTAACCATGTGGAAAGGTGCAGTCCTCAAATGTTTCATCTAATAATCACAGAGCTGGGGAGCCTGTGATCCTAAGGGGTTGTGTGCTGTGCTGCCTCAGCTGCAGCAGCAACGCTGCCTTCCACATTTCCCAATTGGTTTTAGATTTTAGAATGTCAAAGCAAACTCTGTGTATGACATCTCTCACTTAGTATTGAGCTACCTGGTCCAGTGCTGGGGCTGCTGAGCACAGGGACTCCAGGCAGCACAAGTCTGTGATGGAGAAGGAGTTGGACCCTCAGCGTCGGGGTACTAGAGAAGGCTGGAGCCAGGGAAAAGATGGGTTTTACAGGTCATAGGGCCCAGGAAGCCTGTGCCTGGAAGGATTTGCCAAGAAGCTGTTTCCTTGAGGGCCAGACTGACCAGCTCAGGTGATTGCCTGGGCCACTTAATGTTGCTTTCGACAGCTGCCAGAGAGGCCCGAGGCTGCTCTCCTGGCTGCCTGGCCCAGTGCAGACCTACGTTGCCAGCTAACCACAGGAGACCTCAGGCTTATCTCTTTCCCTTTCCTGGGGTTCCACCATAAGGGTCTTAGTATTGTGACCATCTCAACACAGGTGGGCTTCTGGGAGAAAGAGTCTCAGGCTCAAGGCCTGGGGTTTCTCTGTCAGATTTGCTCACCCTCAGCCTGGCCTGGTGATGTCCCGCCCCTCATGTCCAGTAGTCCTTTCTCTCCATCTGCAGAGTGAAGATTCACACCCTGAGGCTGCTAATAAAACTGCACTTGCTAGGCAGCTCCAGAACATAAACGTCTCAATAGGCTCTGTGGCTTTTGACCATGGAAAATGTCATAAATTAAATATTAGGGACAAGGGTAAACTGTACACTATTGTGTCTTTCTTTTTTTTTTATGGTGGAAACAGTGCTGACTGGCACAGATGTAGGCACCCATCCTCCGGGAAGTGTCTGTGTGGCCCACACTGGGCCACGGGGGAGCCATTGGAGCCCTCTCTTGTGGTCTCACACATGCGTGTCCTTAGGGTGCTCTCTGTTTTACCTCCGAGCCCTGTCCATGACTGCTGGCTATCCACTGTAGAAGGCATGCGGTGAGTTGGAAACACCTTACGTCACTGTTCCCGAGGACCAGAAAGACCATTTGCCCTTTGCCAGGTGGGAAGATCACACACAGATTTCTGTCAGATTCCACAGTTGCCTTGATTTGTATTGGCCTGCAGCACACCGAGGATCACACCCATTTAACACTGGCAAACTCTGGTAACTTGTTCAGTAAATCATTCTGGTTGTCTGCTTCCTTCTGACATTTGCTCTCAAAGATAGCATTTCTGATTTATTCCCCAGTTTAACTTAAAATATATTTTGACAGTCGTATAATTGTATAAATAAGTTGTTTATGGTTTTGTATATGATTTGTTTGTCTTTGTTTATGGCCCTCATCTGAAAGATTCCTTTCACATTTGGAAGTTGTTACTACCTTCTTTGATAGCAAAAAGGGATGATGTAAATATGAACTTGGAATCAGCATTTATTCTATTACTCTGGGCCTGTTTCATCTTAAGAGGCTTGTGATATTTCAGGAAATAAAAGGAATCAGGGTAACATTATTTCACAATGGGTAAACTAATCCATTACAAAGAATTGATTATATCGGCTGAGCCTATGTATGAATACACATTCATTTCAAGAGACCATGTGAGTTAGTCTTGTGATGTTGGAGCTGACACTGTTCAGATGATGGTTTTCAGACTGTTCGAATGTGGAGCAGTGGAAATCTTTTTTTTTTTTTTTAAGGTTTTTTGAGACAAGGTCTCGCTTTGTGGTTTAGGCTGGCCCTGAGCTCAGCCTCCAACTCACATCACAATCCTCCTGCCTCTGCCTCCCGAGTGCTGGGATTACAGGCGTGAGCCACCACGCCCGGCACTGTGGTTTGTGGTACTGGTTGCTGCTGGGTGTGGGTCTCCACGCCCAGTATTGTTATGTGGTTACCGGGGAATCAAACCCGGGCCCTTGCGCTTGCAAGACAGGCGCCGGAACCACTGAGCTAACTCCCCGGCCTGAGCAGTGGAAATCTTACTTGGAAACTATGTCAGCTTTCTGTCAATTTAACAACATACTAGAGATAATTAACTTATAAAGAGAACAGTTTTGTTTTGGCTATGGTTTTAGATGTTTCGGTTCACGTTCTGGTAGATCCACTGCTTGGGTCCTTTGGTGGGCATGCTGGTGGGGAGTGTGTGGGTAGGAAGCAAAAGAGGAAGAGAAGGGACCCCCATGGTCCCCTTTAAGGCCATGTCTTCAGTAACCTAAGGACCTTCCACTCAGCCCTTTCTCCAGAGTCGTACCACTCTAGGGTGGGGGCAAGCTTCAGCTCCCAAACTATAGCAGAAGTCTAGGGCTAGCACGGATGGAGGCTCCCAGTGTCGGTGTGCAAGAGGAAGAGGAGCCAGAGTCTAGCCCGTGGCTTCTGCTGTTCTCTTTCTTTTTCTGGGAGACTGACCCAGGGCCATTGCACTGAGCTACATCTCCATTTCGTCCTAATTTTTATTTTGTGACAAGGTCTTATTAAGTCACTAAATTGCCCAGGCTAGGGTTATACTTGAGATTCTCCTGCCTCAGCTTTCCATCCTTCTTTTTTTAAAGTAACATCCAACACAGAAATTTGAAAACCATTATTGTATGTTACTATTTTAACTACTAGGTACAGTATTCTCGTACCTACACATAAAGTTTTACAGTTGTAGAGGTATGTATTTACTCATTGTTTCATTTGACCTGGTTAAAAACAAAAGTAGTGACATTATTATTCTCATTTTCCTCACTTTTCATAAAATGAAATGGAGGCCCGGAGAGGTCAGAAACATGTGAAGCTGTATAACAAACATGGAAGGCGGCAGGGCCAGACCCTTTGTGTAGAGCTTGTTCACAGGGATGCGGGGCTATGTGCAGATGGTACAAAGGCCGGCGTCTTGAGGCAAGCCAGACCTTCTGTAGTGTTTTGTTCAGGGGGGGTGATAAATCAGATGCTCAAGAGGTGGTGGCTGGGAGTGTCCTGAGCGTGAATGTGGAGCTCCCTTTAGTGTGTGGGTGTGTGATGTCACAGGAGGCTGTCATGGGAGGCGAGGAGGAGCTCACCAGGGTATTAGAAGCTTCTTGGAATGCCAGTGATGAGCACAATGGCCCCACAACTCCCCAGCCACTGATTTCCAAAATGTAGCCTTTGTCCAGCTCCTAGGATGAGAAATTAAAGGCTGCTTTCATAATTCTTCTTCTCAAATTTGTCACTTTTTTCAGTGACATTCCTTTATTCCATATAGTAGGTAGGCTGAATTTTAAGAATAGCATATGTTTTCCATAGGACTAAATTAAGCTATTTGCATTTTGAACGCCATGAGAGGTTCTAGGAATACTTTTCTCTCTCTTGTGTCATTCTTGGAGAAAGAGGATTCTCACCACTGATGTATTTAATCTTTTATCTGGGTAAAAGTCACTTGCTAGAAAACCCCACACTCATCTTACCCACAAATCCCAGGGGTCATTCATCTGGAGAGATGTAGTTTCATGTTAGCAGCAGAACTGTGACCACATGACAGAGCCAGTCACCAAGAGCTGATGGTCCTGGGGTACCCAGACTCACGTCTGCAAACGTGCAGGTAGAGGCTGAGTGTGGTCAGTCCCAGCTCTGAGAAAGGGACTTCTTCGCCTATTAGACAACCCAAGATCTTGTCACTTAAAGGTTTTCATTACTACCTTATCAATAGGAGCAATTTGAATTTTGTATTTTTGACTAGATATTGTCAAAGAATGCTTGGGATTTGCTCTTCAGTTTCAGATCCTGGGAGTTTCTTTTCAGTATTTAGCTGGATCTTTATCTCCCTGTCAGCTTCAGTGTTTGATGTCTGAGATAAGATCCAGTTGCAGTGTGTGAAGGGCTTGGTAGACCAGCAAAACAGATGAACAAACAAACAGAAAACCCTGAGAGAGCTCAGTGTTCCAGTTTTTCTGTTTCGTGATCTGGATTTTTCTGCAGCATGGTGGGGAACATTTTTTCTATCAAAAGTCACTGAGACATAGCAATCATGGATCGAAGTCTCCTAAGTAGAGAGAAATTTACAGTTCTTTCTTTAAGAGGGAAATGTATTCTGCTTCTTTGCCTTAAAATAATGAGAATGTGGAGCATACAACTCTAATAAGTGATAAAAATAAAAATAAGAGCAATGGAAAATGAAAATAATGAGAAATGAGAAAAACATACAGATTTAACAGAAATAAAAAAGTCAAAGACTCAGGGTGAGAAAGATGAACTAAGGAAATTTCTCTGTCCCCCATGGCCACAGCTTAAGCTCCTGGCCCCTGAATGCCCACAGAAATAAAAGCAAACCCTCACTCAGAGTCTCTGCCACAACCTCCCCTGTGACTTACCCTAATGCGGTAATCACCACAACAGCCCTGAGCAGCTGAGCTGCTCTCATCGTCTGATTTGAAAGATTAGGAAACAGACCCAGGACATTTGTAGACTCCGACAGTATAAGTCACCTGGTGAGTAATGAACTGAGATTTGAACCCAAGAAGAATGGCCCCAGTGAGGAAAATCCACACAGCTATGTCGCCTTGATAAGGCTCGGGCCTCTCCCTGCCCCTTTGCTACACACACAAAGGTCTGGGCAGAGAGAGACAAGACAATACCCAGAGTGATGTCTCAGCTTTCTACCTTGTCCTGCACATAACCTGTGCTGAGATTTTAAAGCGTGCCTGCCTGTTAAAGATATACAAAGGTGGCCAGTGTGAAGGAATTCACCTTTGGCAAGTGCGTGCTTTTATTTATTCACCTTAAAGTATTTGCCTGTGTTGGTCTGGAATATAATTAAAGTGACAAAATGAATTTGCTAGAGACAGTGTAAGCTAGGCAGCTATTTTTCGCTGACGGATTATCATGATTGCCTTGTGCCTACCATAGAGTTGTCACTCAGGAGGTGTTGAGCCCAAGACTTAGCAGTTATCAGATGATAACCACTCTCATAGCTGTTAGAATGTTTTTGTGTGCAATAGTTACTACATATCTCAGGAGCTTTTGCAGGCCAGCGAGGTTGGTCCTGTGGCCCCCATTTCCCAGATGAGGAAACCAAGACCTAGAAAGCGCAATGACTTAACTCAAGTCTTACCAGCTGGCAGGTGAACAGGCTCTTGGTACCTGAGTGCTGTATCATAGAATCTGAGTTCTTTCCACTGGGCCACAGAGAGATCCCCAGAGAGATGTGCTTTCTAGAACTAAGACGCTCTAATATTTTTCCTTCCTATCACAGAAGGAAGAATATTAAATAATCTATGGTGTTTAAATTTCTTCATTCTACCTTAAAGATCTTTATCCCTTTAAGAGAATTATTTAGGATAATGATTTTTTTCTGACCACTTTTAATGTTTGATTTGATATTTCTCTGCAACTGACACTGGACATGCATGTGAGGTTTAAATGTAGTTAATTTTTCCTAGGCTAATTGTTAAGATTTATTATATAAGATTTTACCCCCAAAGTCAGTTGTGATCATAGCTGTAATAGTTTAAAAGTGCTATTTACCAATGCAGTTTCTCCCATTGCACTGCTTCAGGCATTATTTTGAGCAAATGCTAGAAAACAACATTATTTTTAAATCATGTTCTTATTTTTAAACCCTAATTAAAAATTAAACATCCTTGGGAACAAAGGTGCTAACTTTCTGATCGTTCTCTGATTTACTCTAGTTTACTCCTCTTTCCTGCAAATTCAGGGAACTTGGTTATGTGGAGTGAGAGGTAGAATATTTCACAGGGACACACTGTGACTCCTCCCCATCCCCCAAACAAGGAGTTAAGCATGATTTATCAGACCAATAATATGAAAAGAAGATTCCTTCCCATACTGTGTTTTGTCCTCTCCTTTCAGGGGAAACTGTGCGTAACTATTTGTTTTATTTCCTGTGGGTATATGTTTATTCCTCTTTTTATCAGAGAACCACTGAAGAGGGAGCATTTAGAAAAAGAGGAGAGGTAATACCAGTTGAAAGTAAGATGCTCACATCTTAATTTTAAGAGAATGCAGAAGCCAAATGCTTTCAGAAAAGGGCCCCTTTCTTGAGTAATCTGCCTGGTATGGCATCCCAGTTTGTTGTATAATTTCAGCCCTGTTTCTATGGTAACGTGCTTTAGTGTAGCAGAGATTGTTAATCAGGATTTGTCATTATTCGCCTTTCATCACGAGCCTCTATATCCTTATGGATTAAATCACAGTTCTCATTGACAATGGCATAGATCAAACATTATTGCCAGACATAAAATCCTGGGCCACTGCCTCTCATTTCCCCTCATTACCAAAAGCAGAGAACGCAAGCTGAAGTCTAACTTCTACAAGGAAATCAGGACCCTGCCTGGCTCCTCTGGGAGCTGCCCTCATGCAGAATTCCAGGCAGGGCAGTGAGAGGGCCACGGTATTCTGAAATCACCCTGTGCCTACGGGAAAGGCAATGTCATTTCATGTCATTGCCTGCCTGACTCTGCAGATCCAGATCCAGAAGCTGTTTTACTGTGATCTCTAATTTCTTCTTTGGTCCTTTCATCCATGTTTTAGTGCCACGCATTGAACTGAAGCTGGATTCTTGGAGTATCCTGTTTTTCCTTTCTTTCCTGTTGATTTTCTGGCTTCCTGTCTGCTGTTTTTCTATAGGAATATAATATCTGAAAGGAGGCCAAGTGCTAGTTCAGAGTTGAGGCTGCTCCACTGGGACCCTTGGAAGTTCCTAGGCAACTCTTCCTGGTTTGCAAGGTCAGGTTCTGAAGGTACCTGGAAAGGGAAGTTTGCAACCCCACAGTATAGTGACTGCATTGAGTGGGGCCAGAGTGCAGCCACGCGTGGAAAAGTAGCTTCTGGGAAGGTAGGAACAGTGAATCTTCATCTACAGTCTTAAGTGTTAAATGCACGTCACTAGCCATCATGTATGTTCCGATTGCCAGTTGCTTTGTTCAGGAGCAAGATCCTTTAGCCACCCCTGGTTAGTAGCACTTCTCTGGAGGCGATCTGCCTAGGTTCCGTTTCTGGCTCAGCTCTTTTCTCTCTGTGTGTCCTGGACAGGTTTTTGGACCTCTCTGAGCTTCAGATTGCCCAGGAGAGTACTAACTGTACCTTACTCCAGAGTCATAGGATTAGAGAGGCTGATATTTATAAAGTGCTTAGCTAGTGACTGGCATGGTGTGACTGTTGTATAGGTGTTTGTAAATAACTGAAAACAAAACAATATTGCATGTACATGTATTCAAAATACCTTCAAGATCAGATGATCCAACTGTGAGTCAGGGGTATAAAGCAGTGCTCCCCTCCCCCTTTGCCCCTCTGCTCCCCCTCTTCTGCTCCCTGCTTTCTCTCCTTGATCTCTGCACTGTGCCCAACCCCCAAGTCTCATTCTGATTGGCTAAATTAATTCTGCAGCATCCTGCTGTGAATAATTATGTTGATCCAGTGTGTATTCTGATGCCTTTTTTTTCCCTTTGCCTAAATTATAATGTGACAATTGCGGCTCACAGCTGGCTCATCAGAGGTGGGCAGTTTGGGAATTGGCACATCTGAATGTGCTTCTCTGTTAACTCTCTGTCTTGATTGCTTAAGACAAGACATATGTAAACCCCATGATTATTGCCATTTTTTTGGACTTTGCAAAGACTCTGCCTTCAAACATAAAGCTGCTGGGTTTGTTTTGGAGGAGGGGGCATGTTGGAGTCGCTCTGCCTCCTTCCTCCCCCTCCCGTTCCCCTTTCAGACAATAAATAGCTGTCAGGCTTATGTCAAGGATGAAATTATAGGTGCACATGAGGCCTTGATTACATTGTTTTGGAGAGATTGCTATTAGCATACTGAAATGAAGTCTAATTTTTCACTGACAGAACGGAGTCAAACTCAAGTGACGGCAGCAGGACGGATGGTGTGAGGAAAGAGCATCCCAGAGAAACGGGCACCTGTTCTGTGTCAGCATCAGTTCGTGCCTGTTTAAAACCAACAACAGAAATGAAGTAATTAGTGCAAAGAATAGCTTCGCGGTGGAAAAGAAAGACCCGCCGATAAGGGACAGAGGACGATGTTTGGGCTGGAGCAGACTCGAGCGCATTCGCTCCATCCCGGGGAGTCCATCCTAGACACATCCCGTCTAGATTGTGGCGCGAGCCTCCGTGTTAGTTGAGGCGTGAGCCCAGCTGTCTGGATTACGTGTTTTGCTTGCTGGCCTCACATGCGTTTCTGCTGCCACAGGCGTCGCCTGAAAGGCTGCTGTGCTCCTCTGCAGGGCTGCTCCTTCCTGGGCTTCGGCTCTTTATCCTTTCTAAGGTGTGGACAAATGGCTTGTTTACCTACAAAAATCCTTCATTAAAAGGACGAAAAACATGCTTTGCCTGTGGTCTCCCTGAAATATTTTAATGAAGGGTGCCTTGTAGGGTGTGGGTTTTTATAACCATCTCTGTCTGTAGTGGTATAAATTTAAAAATAATATACATACAGATATGTGTATATTACATTTGTGTGCACATGTGAAGATTTTGGCACTGTACCTTGAAAAATTATTCCAGTCTACTTTTTCAATATATTAATTATTAGAGGAGAAAGATAGGGTTTAGTGTGAGTAGAGATAAGAGGGTGTCCTCCTGTGTGAAATCTTGTGTCAGGACGGACAATTTGTAGAGAGACCATATCTGGAACCTATGCTTAATTGCCTACGACCATGGTACCTTGGTTCATGAACTTAATTCTTTCCACGATTTTGGTTGTAAACCAAAATAGATGAGAACCAAATCAAATTCAGTGGTTAGATTCAGTGTTGATTTTATGGGGAAATTTGACTCGGTTTTTGTTCAATTTGGTTTGTGACTAGAATCGTGGAAAGAATGTATGTGCAAGGCACTGTGCCATGTTGTGTGAGAAACTTGGCTTTGGTCCCGAAGAGCCTGCGTGCATCTGGCCATGTGGAGCCACACAGCCTAATTCAGCAGAGAGCAGTGGAGCTGTAGAAGAACAATCTCGGTTGCGTTTGCGTTACTCCCTCGCTATTTATTTAGATGGTGGAGGGGTAAACTGGGGAAGAGGAGGGCTAGTCCATGTTGGATAGAGGAGGTTGCATGTGGTGTGTACTTTGAGGCTGGGAGAATGTTAAACATGGTCAAGGAAGAATCCTGTCTCCGGCTTGGGGAAGCCTGGGCCCGTGAGTAGGGAGAGAGCTGACTGTGCCTTGTGTCACTGGAGAACTGCAGTGAAACAACTGCTGCCTAAGATGGTTAGAGATGGAAGGGAGACGGAGGACTTCCTGGTGGGGGGTTGGTTCGTAGGTCTGGAGGAATCCTTGGCGGAGGTTGAAGATGTTCTCTGATGGACTGTAGATTAGGTTACAGAACTCTAGCAATAGCCAAACACTGCTGGATTATGCACTTTAAATGGTTCCAGTATATGGCACGTGGACCATAGCTCAGTAAAGCTGCTACTAAAACAGTGCTGTTGCCTGGTTGTTGCGTAGACCCATGAAGTCAGACTGCCTGGGCCCTGTCCAAAGCCCCCAGGCTGGAGTTGGGGTAGACCCAGGCAGGCCCTGGAGTTCAAGCTGATGAAGGGGGAGAGGGTTTATCTTGGCTCGGTAGTTCTCTCTGAAGGATCTGTGCTTCTGGCAAAGAAAAGCCATTGGACGTCATAAAATTGGGGCTTGGCATGTTTGTACTGTTCTTTAAAAAGCTCCTCATCTGGGAAGGGTGGTATCTGAGAGCTGGGATACTGGCTGAGGCTATTTTGGGTAGTAGTGGGAGACCAAGTGGCTCTGTCCTGGTGTAGATGAGAGGTGGCTGTGGTGAGGTAAAAGGAGAGCTAAGTGAACAGACACCGAGTAAACAGATTGTGCAAGTCTCTATACTGCCCGGATGTGGGGCAAAGAGTTGGGTTGAGAGCCTTTGGTCCAGGCTATGCTCTGGGGAGCAGGAGGGAGCCAGAGTGGATGAGGAGGGTAGGAGAGAGGTGGCTTTGCAGGGATGACCTGCTATAATTTGCTGGATTTGAGAGACCAGTAGTTCATTCCTAAGAAAGTGTCCAGCAAAGAGGTAGAATGTGGCTCTGATCCTAGAAGGGACACTGGCTGCAGAGACAAAGGAGTATGCTCAAAGACTTCCTCGATGGCTTACCCACCAGGCTCTGGCCTCCCATGGCTCCTCATAACATGGTTGCTAATTTCCCCTAGTGAGTGACTCAAGAGCAAGCGGATACTACAGTGTTTTTTGTCACCCAGCCTTGAAGTAGACACTGTTGCTTGGTTTTTTTTTTTTTTTTTTTTTTTTTTTTTCATTTTTGAGACAAGGTCTTGCTTTTGTAGTTCAGGCTGGCCCTGAACTTACTATGCAGCCCAGCCTAGCCTTGAACTCAGAAATCCTCCTGCCTCTGTCTCCAGAGAACTGGGATTACAGGCGTGAGCCACCATGCCTGACATTGTGGTATGTGGTACTGATTGCTGGTGGGTGTGAGTCACCATGTCCAGTTCTGTGGTATGTGATTACTGGGGATCAAACTCAGGACCTTGCATTTGCAAGGCAGACTCTGGAACTACTGAGCTAAATCCCCAACCCTGACACTGTCACTTCTAAAGGTGCTATCGGTCCCTTGGTCCAGGGTGGGAAAGGACCACATAGGGACGTGCCCCAGGTCCCAGCATTGCACTATAAATAGTGAAAAGCACCTGTGGGCATCACCCCTGGGCAGTCTGTGGAGGGAAGTGCCTCGGCTGCTGCCTTGGTGCGGAGCTAATGTGTGTGGAAGCCTGTCTTGCCTGGAGGATCCACGTAGCATTTGGGAGTCCCACCGTGTGCCAGAGGCCAAATGACCAAGGCACTGTGTCTGGGCTGTCATTTCTGGGAGACTTCTGTCCCCTGACACAAACTTCTGACCACCAAAGATGTCCTGAGGGCCAGGCAATTCCATGATGCAACGCTCCAAAGGAAGAGTTGGGTTTTAAGTACCTGGAAGAGGAGGTAACTTTTTCTTCCTGTTGTCTGAGAACCTGCTATGGGCCCTGTGTCTTTTGTCACATTGGAAAGTGACTTCCACTATAAGTGCTGCACAGGAGGGCCTCAGCCAACCCTGGACCCCAGCCGTGAGGCCAAGTGTGGAGGGGAGAGGGCAGAAATGTCTTTCTTCAGTGCTTTGCTGTCCTCTCTTTGGGACTAGAGGGAAAAATCTGTTTAGAAGAGAGCTTATGAGTGAGCTTCTGTTTCTGGAAACACAGGGATGGGATGGGTCTTAAATGGTTTGATATACTACGAAGTACAGTAACATTCTCTCCTAATAAAACTCACTCTCTGATGCTGTTTTTTTAGGTTTTTTGAGACAGAGTCTCGCTTTGTGGTTCAGGCTGGCCCTGAGCTCAGCCTCCAACTCACGTCACAATCCTCCTGCCTCTGCCTCCCGAGTGCTGGGATTACAGGCGTGAGCCACCACGCCCAGCACTGTGGTATGTGGTACTGGTTGCTGCTGGGCATGAGTCTCCACACCCAGTATTGTTATGTGGTTACCGGGGAATCGAACCTGGGCCCTTGCGCTTGCAAGACAGGCGCCGGAACCACTGAGCTAACTCCCCGGC
>PVIR01006456.1:0-65707 GCA_004026965.1 Petromus typicus
TCACTCATGTTGCTGACTTATTAGTAGTTCTCTCTTTTTAATTGTGTGGTGTCTGGTTGCATGACTGTGCAGCGCAACACCAAGTGGCTGAGGACATTTGGTTTTTTGTTTGGTTTTGTTCAGTTTTGTTGAGTCAGGGCTGTGCTTTGTGTCCCAGGCTGGACTCTGACGTCTTGGCTCTACAGACCTCCCTGCTTCCGTTTCCTGTGTAGCTGGAACTACAGATATGCACCACCATATCCATTTGTTTACCTATTTCCTATGTCAGACTACTAATTTGGTAGGTATTTGGTGTTTTTGTGTAGTTCTAGGTTTTGAACTCAGGACCTCACACTTGCAGGCAGATGAGGTGCTGCTGAGCTAAATCCCTGGCTCAGGAGATTTAGTTTACAGCCACAGATCAATAAACTAACCCAGAAACTTCTCTCAAACTGTGCTTCTACTGGACACTCAGAGCATATTTACAAAGAGAATGAATGTACAGAAAGATTTGTCCTACAAGGAAATAGTCTGTAATAAAGAAAGTTAGTTATGCTCCTCAGAAATTCTAAAACACAAACCATATGTAGAGTAACAGACTCCTAGAAAGTCATCTCTCAATAAAATTATGGAGGGGATTTGATGTAGTTTCTTATATCACTGATTTAAATTTTACCACAGCAGTTGTTTCTATGAATATGTTATTTTTTCATTTTGTGAAAAAAACCCCAAAATTTCAAAACAAAACATTTAAAAAATAACAATAACACAATGTATATCATTGTCTTCAATTTAGCTACTCAGAGACAACAAAAAAATCCCTTTTACAAAGAACCAAACAGAAAATAGTACAAGGAATATTTTATTATAAGGATTTTCTAATATTCCACCAGTTTTGAGGTCATGAGTTTTACGGCCACGCACTACTTTTACACATAAATGACCAGAATGAATTTGTTATTTTAGTAATTTTTAGTCCTTTGAAGTGGTGTATGAGACTACAATGAACATCTTTGTAATGGATACATATTTTGCTCATGATTAATATTACTTTCTTAGGATGAGTTCTTAGATTTGGAATTAATAAATCAAAGTTATGACAAAATCTGAGACCTTTAATCTTAACTTTTCATAAGAATAACAATTTACTGTGTATCAGTAGAACTAATTTCTCTATATACTTAACACAATTGTTAATTTTTAATATTATTAATTTTTGGACAACAGTAATTTAAAAAATAAATACTAATGTTCAATTTAAATGTCTAACTGAGGCATACTTGAATTTATGCTTCTGTTAATATATGGATTTCTGCTATAAAACATATCATACTGAGGTTAAAGACTTCAAATAATGGTAGCAACATTCTTCATATTTATAGTGTTTATAGTAATTTTCCTCTATCCTTTACATTGGGTTTGCAATTAGAACCTATAATGAAGTCACATATATTTACTGACATTAATTTCTTTTCTTTCTTTCTTTTTTTTTTTTTTTTGAGACAGGGTCTCGCTTTGTGGTTCAGGCTGGCCCCGAGCTCAGCCTCAAACTCACATCACAGCAATCCTCCTGCCTCTGCCTCCCGAGTGCTGGGATTACAGGCGTGAGCCACCATGCCCGGCACTGTGGTATGTGGTACTGGTTGCTGCTGGGTGTGAGTCTCCACACCCAGTATTGTTATGTGGTTACTGGGGATCGAACCCTGGTCCTTGCGCTTACAAGACAGGTGCCAGAACCACTGAGCTATATTCCTGGCCCTGACATTAATTTATTTTCTTACATTAATTTATTTTAACATTTACTTGTTTAACAATTAGAATTTTTTTATCATTTTGTTTACTTTTATATTTTACTAGTGGCTTTTAAGATTCAGTTCAGGCTGGCTCTGAACTCACTAGGTAGCCCAGGCTAGTCTTAAACTCTTAGCAATCCTCCTGCCTCTACCTCCTTAGTGCTGGGATTACAGGCATGAGCCACCATACTGGGCTTACTTTTTTTTTTAATATCGAATTTTTTCTTTCCCTTCTTTACTTTCCCCTACCTATTCTTTCCCTTTTCCTTTTGCGTATTTTCTTATATTTCCTGTTATCTATCATACATTTTGGCATTCATTTACCCATAATGAATCAACATGATTTTAAGTGCAGTAAATTTTCTTCTTCCATAACTATTGGCAAAAATTATTCTCTTTAAATAAGCTTTAAAAGGGAAAGCAATTTGTTGACATAGCGTTTTGATCAAGTTTAAATGTTAGGCTTGATTAGCTGGTATTTGAATGAAACCTGTGGAGGTTTAGCTCATCAGCAAAGACAGTCCCTGATTCTATCTGAACTCTGTGCCAGGGGCTGCAACTCAAAGCACGGCCCATGCTCAAGTCTGTGTCCCTGCAGGATGCCTGGAGGCCAAGAGCCTTGATGTCCACTTGGTAACTTAGTGACCTGCAGAGTGTGGGCTGTGAACTCCCGGGAACAAACAAGTGTGTTTGCCCATGACAGGTCCTAGGACGGTGGCCCGGGTTGGGGGAGGCTGCTGGTATCCACTTGGTAACTTAGTGACCTGCAGAGTGTGGGCTGTGAACTCCTGGGAACAAACAAGTGTGTTTGCCCATGACAGGTCCTAGGATGGTGGCCCGGGCTTGGGGGAGGCTGCTGGTAGAATGCTGTGCTTTTTAGTGCCTTAGAAGTGATGGGGACTCTTCTGTGTGTCACAAGTTTCACCACCTTCTATTCAGCTGATTTATATGATCACTAGCTTTTCTCACGTATCACTTCTGCTTTTGCGACTTCAATTTACAACTTCAGTTTCCCTGTCACTTGAATTCTTTGTTTTTATTTTTCTATTATCAGAGTGAGATTTCAGGTAATTGTTTGAGAAAGTGGTGTGTAGGCTGGATCTCATTTATCTGGAATTGTCTTTTTGTTTTTCTCAAACATTATAGGAACTTGGCTGTGGGGAAATTAATGCGCTATAGAGGTTTTTCCTTCAATCTCTACATTTTATTTTGTGGACTTGACTGTCCTGTATCATTTGATGGACAGTACTGGTAGGGTTTTGGGTAAATTTAACTTTGGAATTTGTACAGCCTGTATCAAAAGATGTCTATTCATTCCGAAGCATTTCTTTCCTCAGGCTGTTAATTATTTTCTCTGTTTTTGATGATGCATCATTAATCCTATAATTGTGAGAGTGACATTTTTCTTCCTGGGCTTCATTTATTTATCTTTCACTGCTTTATAATTTAGTTTCTTTTTGTTTTCTGTAATTTCGGGGAAAAATACTGATGGTTATGCGTTAAGTCAGTGATTCGACTTGTCCCAAGAGTGAATTCTACCCTTTGAGGCTTCCAGTGAGGTCAATGACTTTGTGTTCTGAAGTCCCACCTTCTCTCTCTCCAAGTTCTGCATTTTATTCTAATCCCTTTATTCTTTGCTTTTTCCTGTTACCTGTGTGAGTGCTGTTGGTCCTTAGACACACTGTGCTTCCCTATATTCTCAGAAGAAGGTTATACTGCAGCAGCTTCTCAATTTTCATGATGCTGCCCTTCCTTTGATGGGGTTAAATGTAGTCTGTACTATTCTATTTTCTAATTTTTGTACATATGTATGTATGTATGGTGAATTCTAGTTTCCTTTACTTTTTTCTAATAGCAAATTTATTTTGGACAGTGTAAGTCTCATAACTTCCACAGCAGATTTCCATCAATTGCTATTTTTCAGTCCTAAAATGGAAAGGATCCCTACTGGAATAACAGAAATCAGAGATGACTCTAACTATATTATTACCCAGCAGGAATCGTCTAAAGGAGAGATGGAGAACAGAAGGAGACAGTCCATGTCTGTCTGGGGTTATCATCTACCTCTGGTGTACAGAGGGTAGAGAACTGTCATTTCATGGGATGCAGAAAGGGAGAAAATGAATGGATCTCTTTCTGTTACATCTGGAAACACTGTCCCTATGAATGCTCACAAGAAGGACAGTGATGAATCCATTGATGGCTACTTTTGAAGGATGTGTTTTTGCTCTTCTTCAATGATGATTATAAAAAATAAGATAAAAAAGAAAAAGCAGAACAAGTAGTTAGAAAGTAGTTCGAAAGTAAGGGAAAAAACCAAACAAAACAAATTATATATCAGAGAGATTACTGTTGTTATTAATTTAAAACTGAACATTCCATGAAGGTAACTGAAGTTTTATATCATCAACTACAAACTATGCTGTAATACATTTAACTGTGAGGTACGTGTGTAACGGAAAAAGCTCTACCTATTTTTCTTTGCCCACACACAAAGACTATATTTAAACCACACCTACAGTCTTTATATGTATCTTTCATTCTTATTCATTTAGCTATTATTTTGTCACGCACTACCGCCTATGCAGAATTCAAAGGGCAGCACATAAGTGCTGCATTGTTTTCTCTCTTCTTGGGTGTTTGCCTGTGATTCAGAGAGGAGGCAGTTTGGCTGATTTTGTTGTTTGTGTGTGTTCACGTACCTACTATTACCACGGTGGCAGGATGTTTGCTTTTGCCTTCAGATTAATTTAGGAAAGATTTCTGTAATTTTTTTCCTGTTCAGTAAGTTTGTGGTCCTCAGACAACCAGTTATCAGTAGAATTAACATTTGTATATTGCTTTTTCTTCATGGTACTATTCACAAGAACAGGAAATGAAAGAAATAGTTCTTTGTATTGTATACTACAGAAGAAAAACTAAAATGTTGTTTTAAAATATACAATACTCAGCCCAGATTTATCACAGTTGTCTTAGTTTCCATGAAAATTCCATGCCTTTGGAATATGTTGCTAGTAGAGTTTAAAAAGATCTGTTTCCTATAAAATTGCTTAGTTTAGAATGATGAGGTTGAGAATACAAGTATTTTTCATTGAAAAGTGAATCGTATTCCTCACCATTATCAGTGCTTCTAAATTATTTGCAGGATTTGAAACTCTTTTTTAATGGCATTTCTATCAGGTAGGTTTATGGCTCTTATTTGCTGCTATCTAGCTGTTGGGTCATGTACATTAGCTAATTCTCTGCAATGAACTATTACATCGATATTCACAAACCAAGCACTAAACAAAGTGAATACTGTCCAAAACGTATTTCATGATCCCATCATTTGGAATAAACTCAAACCTCATGTATATGTTGCTTTTCTTTTGCAAATTTCTGTTAGGGAAAAAGCAACAACAGTAGGGAAAATGTGAGTGTAGAGGGAGTGCAGGTATGTTCTGGAGACAGTTTCTGGGTGTGAGATGAAGACAAGAGAAAGTAGTAGGAGATAGGATGTCTTTGTCACCACCTCCTTGCTGTTACATAACACCTGACAGGTCTAGACTAGTGAGGGGTCTATGCCAGATCCCGTTTGTGTAGGTTTCAGCCCATGGTTGGCTGACTCCAGGGCAGAAGCAGTGGAGGGGAAAGGCCAGCTATGGAAGCAGGAAGGCTGCTCAGCTCATTGCAACCTGGAAGTAGTGAGACCTAAGAGACAATCGTAGGAGGGAGATAAACCCTTCCAGACCACACGCTCCAGTGACCTACCTCTTCTAACCAGATCCTGACCCCTTGCAGGAAGTTTACTCTTAATCTGGTATCCCTACCTTTGAGTTCTTGAGCATCAGGGGAACATCTAGATGCAAATTATAACAGGGCGAGTTGAATGTGGCTTTCTTCCTACAACACCTATATGCCATGCAGCTGGGAGCCAGGTCCCTTTCCTAAACTTGGCAATAACGAGGCCTAGGGAGAGCAACAGCCCAGCTACAGAGTGCTAGGCTGAGATAGAAAGGAAGGCAGTAATTCTGCAGAGGGAAAACCAAATTTTAAATTGGATAAGTAGGACTATTCAGATGTCCCCTAGTTTGAGAAAGGCACCCAGACTTAGTACTCATAAGAGTAAGGAGAGAAATGTATGTCAAGAGGGAAATTCCCTTGTAGGACCGTTAGACACTCTACCTTTAACATTTGGAAATTCAGGAGCACCCTGCAGGGAAAAAAATGTGCCCACTTATTTGGCCCCATAAGTTTATTTGATGGGAATATGTACACATGAGTTTTAAAGAGAAACATTCTGAGGCTGAAATACTCATGTGCCCTTATTGTTCATTATTTTTTTTTGTAAAATAGTATTGTTATTGATAAGGTAATTTCGCTGCTTCATCTATTTTTGAGTGCCTAATTCATTTTCAGTTGAAAATTAAGCATCTGATGCAAATTAGATGTCAGAAAGAGCAATAGCTTTTTAAATTGTTCTCCAATCACATGCCACAGCAACAATGGTAAAGAACGTTCTGTACATAGAAAGGCACTTATTAGGCAACTAATTAGACATCGAACTGAGATTAATTTTTCAAATAAAGTTACAATTATGAATTAGCTACCTATTTTAAATTCTGAGCATTCTACCATGATAATTAGTATGGATTCATAACACATTAATGACTCCCTACTTAAAAGCAGGGTACATTTTTAGCCAAATGTTATTATTAATGTATTAAATGTATTATTGTGTGCTGACACCCTTAACTAGCTACCTCTGAAACATGGTTAAATAGAACCAAAAGCCACATCTATTCAAGATCTGTATCATTCACATGACTTTATAAACTATACTGAAAATAGAACTGTCTGAACACTCCTTCATTGAACTAAATAACCATATCCCGTTGTAAGAAAGTGTGCTTCTAGGTTGTATTTCTTGCAACATTATCTTTGATGATTATAATTATTTCTGGGCTGCAATATTTTCTAATGATTAAAAATGGTGATTTATTACCTACTAGTTATTTAATGAATTGATATATTTCTAGTCAAATCACAATGCTTTATAAATCATTCGCTTTTGTTTTTATTCCATGTATGTGTTAATAATTGCTCTTTTCATGCATTTTGTAGTAAGCTATGTTATTCTTTTGAAAACAATTTTCATAATTGTAGAGAAGCTGATGTAGGAGAAATACTTTGCAGGGGGGTGTGCTAAACTGTGTGCTGTATGCTCAGAGACACAGGTCCTTTGTCATACAATAAGTGACAATCGGAGGAGCCAAGAGTACTGGGCTCCATGTAATCTCAGGTCCCAAGAGCAGCAAATTGGTCCCATGTAATCTCAGGTACCATCTCAGCAAATTGGTACATGTACATATGACACTTTAATCATTTTAGTTCATCTCCCCCTTTTTATCTCCTCCTCTCCCCATCCCCACATCCTCTTCCCATTTCCACAAATACTCTTGAGTTTTACATCTATGGATAATTTTCAATGTGCTTAATAAAGGTATTATAATTTTCTCCTTTTGAATTGTGTAAAAACTATCTTGAAGAAGGAGTTCAGTTTATATGAATTGGAATATGAGAAAATGCAACCGAGAAGTGGATACTTTTTGAAATCAGAATCAGAGTGGTCTTGTGTAATATTTGCAAATTAAGCTAATAATAGTTCTCTTTTGAATGTTTAGGGAGCAATTTTAAGGGCCATTCTAAGCCCAAGCTTGAAGCAGGTGCTCCTCAAACCTCTGAAACAAAAGTGATAGTGAACATTATTTCAGGTCACTGTTCAGATTTTGTCAGGTGCTCACCAAGGGGCCTTCTGAGAGGTGTCTGCACTGTGGGGTTGCTGCAGCTAACGGTCCTGTTAGGAAGTGGGTCCATTGGAAGGCTCAGGTCACAGGCCTGGGGCCTAGAAGGTGCTTCTCATTTCTGGTCCCTCCCTTTGCCCTCTGCTTTCTGGCTGCCCTGAGCAGGTCAGCTCTCCTCCACCTGGCTTCATGCTGCCAACTGTGCAAGGATGGGAGCCTTTAAAGTGTGAGCCAGAATACACCTCGCCTCTAAGATTCAGGGGGCAGGTTTGTCCCAACAATAAAGAAAGCAACTCAAACATCACTTGTAGCTGTGGCTCAACTGTGACTTGTCTTAGGGCAACAAGCAGTGTGATCAGTACACTCTAAATAGAAACGCAGTTGAAAATAGTCACTTGTCTCTGGTTCGGTCTAATTAATGAATAATGATTTGTTTTCCTGTCTTCAATTTGTAGGCTGCCTTCTGATGAGAGGTGGTAGTTATTCGTGAGTAAATAATATCCAAGTTTCACATGTGGTCACACCTTAATTATTGTAGGAGGTATATTCTCTTCTTACTTCTAAAACAATTATTCATTCAAACATATAATTCAAGATCTGGTCACTAGTCTGGGTGATTGAGTACGTTCAATGTGTTTTGCTTAAATAGTTAATTCTGGAAAAATGAATTGATGTTTTTAGAAGAAGACTTTAGTTTTGTACATATATTATTTGTATACATTTCATGCACATTAATGAAGTGATTACACAATGACATGATCCAGTGCACACAAGGGGAAGAAAACGTGGAAAAGGAGCCTTAGACTTTACTGCATTTAAGAGGCTGCTGGATAGAATAAAAGAGCCAAGCTGAGATATTAGTAGTAATGACAATAAAACAAAAGTCTGGTTCAACTGAGAGTGCTTGTTCCCTCCAGATGGCATAGGAAATACAGAGAAGAAGAAAGAATGAAGTTATAATCACCAACACCTCAGGAGCTAGCGATGATGACCATGGTATTTATTCTGTTTACAGTGTAGATTTTAAATAGTAGCCTAAAATGATAGCATTTACTACTCTTTCTTAAATAGGAATTTGTCTCAAAGTTCTTGGAAGGCATTATCACAGTAGCTGCATGGCAGCCCTAGGGCACCATGTGTAAGTGCCCTATAGTAATTCAGAAGATTTCCTTGTATTGGGGAAGAAAATAGGCCAGTCATCTGCACTGACTAGCTTATTCCTCTTCTTCATGTTTCCTGTGTTGTTCCCTCTCCTTTGTCTTTAGACCAAACTGAAATCCTAGTGATAACAGAATTTCCTATTTTTCATGACTTTAATGCTAGAGATGAACTATGATATTTAGTGCTTTGAAAATTGTCAAATTTACTGACATGCTTTCTGATGCCAAAATTCTGTCAGAGTATTTGTTGTTTGTTTGGTATTTGATGAGCAAGCTCGAACTTGTTGGTATCAGCTGTTTCCTGATTCACTACCCTTTCCAGCCAACACAGTTTTTGGTTCCTTTTTATCCCACCTACTTGGAACGAATTAACCATGGGTGCCAAAATAACACTGTGTTGTATATAAGGTTCTAGCTCCGAGTGTAACATTGCCAGTTCATAATGGAAGTGTCTATTTCTAGTATGTTGCTTGATAAAATGGATGGAATATATCAATGATAAATTCTTAATTTTGACATATTGGTATCTCTCTTCAAAGTGAAATTGGTTCATGGCAGCATTTTCTTTTTTAAATTGAAATCTTTATTGGTACATTACATGTACACAACATGATTTCCCTCAAAAATGAGAATTTGTACCCCCTATATACATAAGCTTTGTTTTGTTACAATCTCATTATTTTTCCCTTCATTATTTACCTCTTCAGCCTATTTCACTTTGAGTATTTTCTATTTCACAATATATAACATACATTCTAGAACTCATTTACATCCTCATTTTCTCATACCAAGGAAAAGATACAATATTTACTCATCTGTGACTTATTAATTTCATTTATGAGGATGTCATTTTCTGAAGTGCATTTTGCGAACCTTTTCCTTGCTTTATATAACATTGATCATATTTTATGAATAAAGGTATTTCACAGCACAGAAAGCTGGCAACCTTGATTTCTATGCTCTTGGAGATTCATAATGCACATTATTTCATTATGGACTCAGAAGTCCAATCATGCGACAACAAAGGACTTTAAAAGAGAATTTTACAAAATATTCTGAACAAGGGACACATTTTAATTTGATGCAGATAATATTATATAAAAATTACTATTTTATTAAAATTTAAGTTTTGCTGTTGCCTTGAAGAGTCATCTTGGTGAGATCTTGAGTGAAAATTGCAATTGTTCATAGAAAGGATAGCGCCCCTCTCTGCTGGCGTTTCTGAGCGATGCATCCCTGAGATGCGGTTGTGAAGATTCCTTCTGTGTGTCAAGAAAAGACTTAGAAAGTCAGCGCGTTGCAAAGAAAATCCTGTGTTTCCTGTGTTTCACTAAAATCTCTCTGTGTTAATAACAACCCAGTTCATACAAGCCGGATTTGGGCTGTGGGAGTATGACTGTGAGGGAACTTGAGAGAGCCTATAGCAGTGTTTGATGATCAAGGCTCATGTCCTTTTGTAACATGTCCTAATAAAAGAAATAGAAATATCTCAGCTTTCATGGCCATCAGCTTTGAATTTGCTCTTGGCAAACTCCACATTCTGAGCTGATAGCTGACAGACAACCATCACAAAATCATGTGACTGTCACTGACAGAGTTTCATAGGCATCACAAATTATCTAAAAATCTAGTTAGTGGTGGAAGAGGATGACCACAAGATTCAGCACATGGAGAAGCTATAGGACTGAAAGCATTGATCTAAGGTCAAATAGACTCCACTAATTGTGTTGTGAATATTCTCATGCTTCAGAATGCAGTTGATCATTCATCTGTTTGTTTAAGAAACTGTTTTGAGCCAGAACTGGATGATGCGTTAAGAGCTTGTCAGCCAGGAGAAATTTATAGCCTCAAATAATTATATTATCTATGCCACTAAACAGTATTTACTTAAGAAGTATTTGTTACATGCCTCCTATATGTTGTACAGATAATGCCAAAAGTAGAAGAGAGTGTTTGCATTTATTCTAGTTAGATGAATCAATTCATAAATTCATAAAAATTATACTTTCATTATTGGAAATGTACTCCTTCTAATTTGGGGTTCCATGGCATGTGTACATATGGAAATCCATAGGCCATATGTCTACATAACTGAAGTTATAAGACCATCCAATAAACTGTTGACTGAAATAAAGTATTTGTTTCTACTTTGACCAATATATCTATAGTCAGAAGATTTTAAAATAAAACTGTGTGATTTCTATAACTAAAAATTAGCAAAATATTGCGTGACTCAATTTACTTATCATTGTTTATATGTCTGTGCTCTACTAATAACTCTATGGTCTTGTATTGATAATAAAACCAAAACATGTATGTTTTGTAAATAATTATATCCTAAATCCTTATGACTTGCTTTTTTGCCAAATCAATAAACATAAAATTAGTTTATCACATAATTTGTATTTTACTGGCAGCAGTGATCCAAAGGATTATAAATCAAATGTTGTGGGGTCCCCTGGGGCTAAACAATGCTGACTCCATAAGGGAAGTGCAAGGTGGCACGTACACAGTAGGCCCCTCTGGGCCACAGTGATTAAAGGAAAACAGAGAGACAAGGACTGCCTCCTATAAGGCTGGTTTGGGGCGGTTGAGAACAAGGAAGTGGGGCTGTATATAAGTGCTGAGAGCACTGGCAATAAAGGCTTCTCCACCATTTCGTCTCCATGTGATGACTCCCGCCCGTGGTTCGATGACAGATGAGAGGCCCTCGGAAATAGGACCTGACAAAATGTAATTCAGACCATACACAATTTAAATAAATCAGTATAAACATGAATCAAATTAAAAGCTGAAAATTAAATTTTATATAATTACCTAGTTATTTTTCTAAACTATATAACAAACATTACATTGAAATATTAAAATTATGTATAATATTAAAAGGGAAATACTGGTTTTAAATATTCATATGAAAATTATTCTAAAATGTTCTGTATAGTTTTATAGACAAAATAATATTTATATTGTAATATATCTATATTATAGATTATAAGTGTACTTACTAGTCAATGTTGAGTGTGAGGATGGGTGAAGAGTTAGCACTGTGCTTTTCCTGGTACATCTAGACCTACTTGAATAATAAATTTAAAAATAAAATAAATTTTTGGTATCACAAAATATTACTTAGCTTCTATGGGTAGATATTGCATATAATGTACTAAATAGGAACTGTGATGCCACAAATCAGAACTTGAAGAGAAATTAGGAAATATTAGTTCTTTGAGGAAATGATATTTCATTTTGTGTATAACTATTGTACCTGTATTCTATGAGAAAAAGCATTTTATGGGGCAACTAATGCTGTCCTTTATGTAAGGCCCTTAAATCCTCCTGGGCCTCCAAGAAAATGCCACCTCTGATGTACATAGTTGACACAATCTATAAATTGTTGTACCATGTGGACAAACAGCAGCCTTTGCTGTTATGATAAAGAAAACCTGCTTCCAAGAAGATAGTGCTAAGACAGAGTATAAAGTTTGCTTTCTTCCTAGGAGGATGAAAGACAATAGGAGGGTGTGAATAGGAACATTCGTTGTCTTAAATAGATCTCACAACTGCTGTTTTTTTTTTTTTTTTCTAATGAACAAAGTAACGCAAAAGCACATGAAACCAAAAAAGAATGTAATTGTTCCCTGGGAAAAGAGTAAAGGTTTCACATTGCAGGTGATAACTGACATGCACACAAAGGGTGAATTCTTTCTCAGACACTTGAATGAGGGAAAGTATTTCAGGAATTTGGAGAAGTATGTGTAAGAGCAAATAATCAAGATTCAGTATGTGTCGAGGTGATTTTAAAAATTTATGGTGATTAGAAAAAAATACGCATGAGATATTCGGCAGGAGAGAGACTACAAAAGGAAGATGGACCCTTGTAAACTCCAAACAGAGCCTTCCACTTGAGGAAGGATAAAGGAGCAGGAAATTCTGTGAGTGGGTGTCTTAGTCACGCACACAACTTGAATACAGGAGGAGGGCCTTCTCTTGCCTCAAGGTTACAGTCTGTGATTGCTGGCTCCAAGGCAGGATGGCTGGTGGGAGGCACCATTGGGTGACCTGAGCAGCAAGCCAGGTACATTCCTTCAGGGTGCAGTCACCCCCTTAAAGCCCTACCTGTGAACGCATGAGGCCTTGGGGGACATTCTTGATCCAAATTGTAACAGTAGGTAAAGTTACATTATATCATTATTATTATTGAGAATGGCTAGGGGGGCTGGAACTTGTGAAGATACTATTGAGAAAGACAGCTGAAGGCACATCCAAGAATAGAAGAAGTCAGCAAATTTCAGAAGATACTGTACAAATAACAGAAAGGCTTTGGTGACTAATTTTAGTTTTACATTGGAGGCAAGTTAAAATGGGCAGTGACTGTGATTGCCTAGGGCCCTGTTTGGGGAAGAGAAGTAGAAGAGGGAAGAATCACAGAGAGCTATGCATTTGGCACCATAAGTGGAATTTGGTTTGGAACAACCAGGTGTAATACTGTACAGGAAGCATATAGCTGGATTTTTAAAATTTTGTATTCATTTCACCATTCTATGTCATTTAATTGTATGATTTATATACCTAAGTTCAGTGTGACTATTGACATGTAGGACTTACTACTGCCATCTGTTGATTGTTTTCTGCTTGTGTAAATTCTTTGCTCCTTTATTTTTCTTTGTGATTAGCTGATTTTCTTTAAATACATGTTTTGATTCCTTACTATTTCATGCATTTACTGTACACTTTTCTTTTTGGTTATTATAAAGTATACATAAAATATAATACATTGTTGTGTGTTGATTACAGTTTAACTGTGACAATACAATACTATCATTCCACCCCATTTCATGTTTTAATTATTATGATTTACAACTTTGAATATTATATATCCTTTAACAAATTACTAGAGATACCACTGTTTCAAAGGCTTTACATTTTAACCTTCATGCTAAAAAAAATAAATGACTTCCTCCCACTCTCATAGCATCAGAGTATTATTAACTGTGTATCTGCTTTCATCAATCACTTTTGTACTATCAGATGTTTTCTTGTTGCTAATTAGTATAATTGTCCTTCACCTTAATAAGCTGACTTTAGCATTTCTTGTAAAACAGGTAAAGTAGTGGTAAACTTCCTCAGTTTTTGGTTGTCTTGGAAATTTTCTCTTTCCTTTTACCAGAACGCTAGTTTTCTCAGGAGGAGTACTCTTTTTTTCAAATTCAAATATTTATTGGTACATTATGAATACACGTCATCATCACATTCAACATTGAGAGTTTGTACCAGAATATGACATGATTTGATTCTCATTTTCCCTCTGGGAGGAGTACTCTTTTTTTTGTTTGTTTGTTTTTTGTTTTTTTGAGATAGGGTCTCTCTTTGTAGTTCAGGCTGGCCCTGAGCTCAGCCGCAAACCTACATCGCAGCAATCCTCCTGCCTCTGCCTCCCGAGTGCTGGGATTACAGGCGTGAGCCACCATGCCTGGCACTGTGGTATGTGGTACTGGTTGCTGCTGGGCGTGAGTCTCCATGCCCGGTATGGTATGTGGCTACTGGGGATCGAACCCCGGTCCTTGCGCTTACAAGACAGGCGCTGGAACCACTGAGCCAAATCCCCGGCTGAGGAGGAGTACTCTTGATTGACATTTTTTCTCTTATAGCACTTTGAATATGCCATCCCACTTTTCTAGCCCATTATTTCTGCTGAAAAATCTTTTGCATTGTAATTTGCTTCCTTTATCTCATTGCTTTTGATTTCTTACATTTTCTTTGAAATTGGATAGTTTCATTATAATATCTCAGTGGAACTTTCTGAGATTCGGCAGAGTTTGACCTTTTTATTTCTGAATATTTGTATCTTTCTCAAATTTGGAAAGTTTTCTGATATTAGTTCTACGAAGCAAGTTTTTCAGTTATAATATTTCTTTTTTTCCAACATCTATGACTCAAAACTTTGCCCTTTTGATACTGTTCTATAAATCTGTTCACATTCTTATTCTTTTTTCTCTTCTGATTTAATATTCTCATCTTGTTTTGAATTCTTCTGTTTCTCTAATTCCTTTAATGATGTTCTCTGTGACACTTTTATACTCACTGTATTTTTCAGCTCCACAATTTCTGTTTTTCTTTTAAAATTCCAATCTCTTAAATTTCTTCTGCTATTCACTTATTTTCCTGTTATATCAATTTTTTCCAATACTTTCATAAAATTTTTTCACTTTTCTTAAAATGGTTCTTTTGAATTATTTCTCAGACAGTTCATATGGCTCCTTTTTGAGGGAGAATAACTTCCACATTGTTATGTGCTTTTGCCAGTACTTTTCTTCTCGATCTTTCCATACTTTCTTTTGCCTTACACTGATGCCTGTACATTTTGTATGTCAGTCAACTCTTCCAGGTGCTATGAGCTAGTTTTATTGTGGAAGAAGTTCTCCAAAGGGATTTCTACTTGGAAGGGTGCTTGGTAGGTGTTTCAGACACTACTGAGGAAGCAAGCTGTATAGGGTTGTACAGGTCAGTCAAGTAGGGTCGGTGTTATGAAGATATCAGTGATCCTCAGAAGTCTACACTAGATTGTCAATGATGGTTAGAGTTGTGGGTTGTTTTGTAGTGATGGCTGCTCACAGTCTATTGCTCTCCTCATACACTCACTGGGAAGGATGTGTTTGAAGATCCCTATTGTCATGAGTCTACTTGTGGGTTCGTTTACAATGACAGCAGCACTGGGTCCTGGTGAGTGACACCCACAGATAAGGCTGATGCCCCCACAGAGATCCTTGGACATAAATGCAAAAACCCTGGCTCTAGGGTCTAGGGCAGTAAAGGCGCTGGTTCCTGGGGCACACACATCCCCCATCACTGATGTCACATGGGCTTGTGAAAGAGCTAGGACTCATGAATGTGGGAACTGGTGTATACAGAGTCTGAGATGCTCCAAGGCTGAGTTGGACTCAGTTCTGTACAGTGGCTACACTGGTGCCTGGAGCATGGATCCATGCAGTGCAGGTATAAATCCAGAGCTCAGAGTATAAATTAGCTTGCTACAGTAGCAGATATGAGTTCTGAGGCATCAGTGGAGCCCAAACAGGCACTCAGCCTACATCAGGAGTATGAGTTCTTGTTTAGTGGCTTTGGCCCTGGGTTGGAGAAGGCAAGGAGAGGTGGTCAAAGTTTTCTTGAAGTGGTCTCATAATGAGTATTTTCTGGGTGACAGATGGCATAGTTGTGTCTCGCTCTTTGGCTTTCCCCAGTGGGGAGTCTGTTGGTTACTGTAGGGACTGGAGATGACTTTCTTCTCTGTAGGGCAGAACTCTAGGAACCATGATGGTTTCTGCTGCATAAATGACAGGATAACTTCCATCTTTCGTCTTTGTTCCTAGTTGTCTCCTGGTATTTTAAATACGGTGATCTCATCAGTGATTCTTTTTATGGAGATATTCAGTTTCTTCAATCTAGTTTCCCATAGGCTTTTTAATGGACCCTAGTATCTGTTTGTGCTATTTTGTTTGTTCCATATTTGTGGACAGTGTGATGTGTGGGGACAGGAGATGAAGACTGATATCTCCTACTCTTCCATCTTGAGGATGTCACACAAAGATGTTGACTTAGTAACTAATAAGTGGGACTAACAACTAGTTTTATTTCTTAGTTCCTACAATAAGCCAGAATAATATATTTCTAAGATGGATACAAGCATCTGAGTGGTTATTATTTATTGAATATCTGTAGTGTGCTAGGTATAGGTATAATTTCTACAAATTCCACAATACTGTATAAATATTAATGATTATAATGATTAACAGTATAATTGCAATGAAGTCTGAGTCTAAAACTGCAGTTTTATTTCTTTGCTTTTCAAAATTTCCCCTATTCTTTAGGTAGCTTGATGTATAAGATTGACAAGACTTTTAGTTAGACAAATGTATTAGTCTACTGACTAATCCAGACTCAGTACAAGAGAAAGGTTAAGAACATACTAGAAATCAGTGCGACATGTCTTAATTCTTCTTAAACATTTGAATCAACCATGAACAAAACTAAACCACTTTGACTTCAAGCATTGTATAGCTCCTTCCCCCAGGAAACAGAATGCTCCTTAAGTAACCTATGTGTGTCACTTGGCTAGGAGGCCGTCTTGGAGCAGGGCCACCCACTAGTGGCATGAGCAGCTCAACTCTGTCCTTTCACAATTTTGAGACAGTGATGCTCATAGGAAGGATTCCTTCTGATGTCATGAGCCTGAATATTCCTGCCTCTCCTCTGGATTGTCAGTGTTATCAGATGCCTCTGAACCTCTCCGTGTTCATGTGGATTCTGTGTGTGTGGGTACATGTGTGTTTGTGTCCTTTTATTTTGCAGTCCTGGGAATCTACTTCAGGCCCTTGCACATACTAGGAAAGCACTCTACTACTGAGCAGCACCTCCACACTTGTCTTTTGATAAAAACCTTAGACCTGTTGCATTTGAAGTCAATCCTTTTATAGTGTGAGTACATTTTAACTTCACTAGTTATATCTTTGTTGCCCTCATTTCAAAATAAGTTCACATCCTAAGGCAGAGAGGGTTAGAACTGCAACATATGAATTTTAAAGGGTCATAGTGCAAACTGCACATTCAATGATTTGCATTTCTATTTCATTCGTTTGTATCTCTCACTTATTTTTACTTTGAATTAAATACAGTATTAGAAGAGTCATTGTGTCTGAAACTGAGTGAAGAGTTTCATAGTGATAGTGAGGCCTGTTGAGAGTGGGTTTCGACTGGGTGCTCTTGCTCTGAACCAGGATCTCAAGTCAATACAAATTGCATTTTTATATTCATTTGAATGGAGAAAGAGCATATTATTTTAGCACATTAAACCTGGGAATTTGGAGGTAAAGAAAACTTTGTGCCTGTTTTTGAAATATTTAAATATGTACTGAAGGATTTATTGTATGTTTGAGATTATTATTTTCCCAACTATATATCGAATATTTTTTTCTAAAATTCTCCCTTTTTTCTGGTTGACCAGAGTCACTAATTGACTATGTTTTCTCAGGAGACACAACTTTCAGGTCTATATATCATATTTTTTGCCCTTTAGTTGAATTTAACTTTATTCTCCCCTTAGCAGCTGACATAAAAGCAAGACCAAAGACTGCTCTTTGAGGAGGAGTTTATTCAGATTTAAATGATTAGTATGATACATCTGAGGAATTAAGAGCTAGAATGCAAATAACAATTAAGAAAATCCTCAGGTCGGGGAATTAGCTCAAGTGGTTCTGCGTCTACCTTTGAAGCACAAGGACCCAAGTTCCATGTGCAGTAACACACACACACACACACACACACACACACACACACACACACACACACACACATCTACTTTTGTTCACCAGTCTAACAGAGACTAAAGGTATGATAATTGCACCTGGAGAACTGAGTGCATGCAATGGCCACTTTGGAGTTTCTGAAGGACAATCTACACACTCTGAGCAGCATAAATGTTATTTCCTCAACATTACTGAGGAAAATAGCATGGGCCACTGCTTCCCATGCAGAACCATATGGCTGTGCTAACGCCCGACTGGTGCCTGGTGTTGCCCAGGCACGATGAGTGTGGTAAGTATGCCCAAGTACAGAATAGAGGGGTCATCTGTGACCAAGTTACTAAACCTCAAAGAATTACATGGCTCAACTCTAAAGTGGAAATTTTGTAATTTGTCTTCTAATGTGGTTCTGAGGATAAATTATGGGAAGATAAAATACAAGATAGTGTAACCAAGACAGAAAAATGGATATTTACAAACAAGCATCTTTACTAAAGATCACTGTTTCTCCACGCTCCCTCACACAAAGAATGTGAAGTGTGTAACCTACACGACCTGGTAGGCCTAATCTATGAGCAGGATTCTGCGCTCTGGGCCAAAGCTCAGCTAAATCTACGCAGGAATATTTCCTGGTTTCTGTTGTAGTCTTCCTATAATTGGAGTGCTTCTGTGTGGATGAACCAGCTGCCTTCTTGATGTGCCACGATTGTAAATAAACTCATTTTTTTCTTTTATAGGCTTTTCTCATGTTTTGTTGTGGGCAAGGCTAACAAACCCAGATAACTGGACAACCAAGGACTCAGACCCAACCCAGTTCCACTCAATAGCAATACAGCAAAGCAAAGCTAGTTATTATGTCCTAATCTACAATGTATCAGACACTGAAAATTATTTTACAGGGATCTATGATCCCATGAGATAGTTACAGGTAGGTTTGTTATTACTCCAGTTTTTCAGAAGAGCAGCATAGGACAGATTAAAGCAGCTTCTATGTCATCCTTGGAGAAGTATACGAGCTGTACACTTTCCCAGACTTCAGATAACTAAGCTCTAGTACTTCCTAGTCATTGCTAGTTACTAGTCATACTAGTCCTGTACTAGTCATTCCACCAAAATATCTGACTCTGTGAGTTAGAGTAACTCATTTCATGACAAGAAATCGTTGGAGCAGAGCTTGGTTAAAATGAAGAAATGTGTGTCAGTAGCTGTTTCTGACTGTGTTCACAACCAGCTATGCTTATGGAAGTATCTTTTCTTTTTTTTTTTTTTTTAGGTTTTTTGAGACAGGGTCTCGCTTTGTGGTTCAGGCTGTCCCTGAGCTCAGCCTCCAACTCACATAACAGCAGTCCTCCTGCCTCTGCCTCCCGAGTGCTGGGATTACAGGCATGAGCCACCACGCCTGGCACTGTGGTATGTGGTACTGGTTGCTGCTGGGTGTGAGTCTCCACACCCAGTATGGTATGTGGTTACCGGGGATCAAACTCGGGTCCTTGCTCTTGCAAGACAGGCGCTGGAACCACTGAGCTAACTCCCCGGGCCATGGAAGTATCTTTTCAAAGGAATATAGACCATACCAGCTAAAGAGACCCAATCTCTTTTCCTACAAAAATACAGTTTTCCTTATAAGTAGAAAAGCCATAGTTTAATGTTCTTTTTATTGATAAAAAGAGACTTTCTGGAGATGTCTAAAGTATTTTAATCCTTATCTTGTCCTCAATAAGGCAGTGATAAAAAATAAGTCATTCTGAAAAATCTCCAAAAAACAAGAATAATTACAACTAGAATTTATAAGTTTTGCATTATCAGTTATAATCATTTTAATAATCAGTTATAATAATTTTGAATTCATACAAAATTCAAAAATTCCAATATAAGTATGTTGTGTGGTGAGAGAACTTTTAAATATTTAAATAATTTTTCATGTTAATTATATGTGTTCTTTTTTTTTTTTTTTGAGACAGGGTGTCACTTTGTAGTTCAGATTGGCCCTGAGCCCAGCCTTGAACTCACAACAATCCTCCTGCCTCTGAGTCCCAAATGCTGGGATTATAGACACGAGCCACCATGCCTGGTGCTGTGGTATGTGGTCCTGATTGCCGGTGGGCGTGAGTCTCCACACCCAGTATTGTTGTATGTGGTTACGGATCGAGCCCAAGCCCTTGCATTTGCAAGGCAGGTGCCTGAACCACTGAGCTAAATCCCCGGCCCCTATGTGTTCTTTTTTTTAAGGTTCCCATATAAATGTCTATCATTATCTTCTTTTTTAGGTTACAACCAAGGACAAATATAATATATGTTCATTTTGAAGCATGAGTTTGCAAATTTTTCTAAAGTTATCCAAAATTCCATGTTTTTTTTCTTTTTGAATACTGTATAAAGTAACATTATTCTAATATTTTGTACTAAAATGCAAAGTAACTTGGTATTTTCTCAGTAGATCTGTTTTATGAAAGGATTTTGTGGCCCAATTAATTTTTTTTCCTAAATAATTACAGGCATGATGACAATGCAGAGACATTACTAAGGTAGCAACATCTATTCTGAACTAACTTGTGATGTAGAAATTACAGTTCATGCACAGCACATGCAAACATTTACATTTTAAAAATTCTCACTTGCTGATGGTGAAAAGAAATTAAGTCAATCTTTCAATCTGTTCTCTTTAGTAACTATTTGAAGATGACTACTTTTAGTAAACCAGGTCAGGGCATTCACAGACAGTACTCATGATTGGTTAATTGCGCCATTTGAAGGAGAGAAAAATAATTGGTGGTTGAATGTAACAGAGCATCAAAAGCTAAAGTGAAAAACTGAGGACAAAGATCACAAATTTAAGCTTTAGAACCTGCACCTAGTACAATATTTTGCAGTTCAAGATTTCTTCATATTTTAATTCATGCTCCGATAAGATAGTAGTAATTATAAGAGCTATTGTATTAATATTTTAAAGTCAAACTCAAAAATATTTCCTAACAGTATTCATTAAGTTTTTCCAATCATTACGGACAAATTTTAATGATTAATAGTGTTCTCCTGTGGATACAGCTGCAACTATGCCATTTGGGTTTATGACTCTTTTTTAATACTGTATAAAGTAACATTACTTGACCGCCTTGCCCTGTCTCCTCTTTGTTAATAATTTTGAATGAATATCTTTTCAGAAATCAGCACTTAGGATATGACTAGAGTGGCTTGGGAAGGGTGGGTTTGGGTTTGTTTAGCTGGACCACAAAATCTCCTGACTAGGGGTGGAATCAGTGTGTCTTTTTTCTCATGGAGGAAATAGGAATAAGGAACTAGGAAATCCTGACATCAATATACACATTGTTTGTAGGACAGTAATAAACTATGATATTTTAGTAGTGATGGGAGTATGAGTCTTTGAAGGAAGCATTGTAGAAGAACCCAGGCTATCTACACTTTATGTTCCATTACCTGACATACTCGTCAAATTCTGGAGCCTTCTACCTCAGTGTCATTTTAATGCTTTGATGCCATCATGTAGCTACCAGGAAGACTGTCCTAGAGGTGAAGGAGTAAAGATTTTCAGACTAAATTAGCATGCTTGTATCTCATACTCTATTGACTCAATTTAAAACATGCAATCAGATTCAGAGAGAAAGAAATACTGAATTACTTAAACTGTATCAAGCATCAGATCTAATTACTGATCAATACATACAATGTGTGGTTCTTTCTTTTCAAGGATCCTATGCATAATGCAGTGTGTTCCATCTTCCCATCCTACCCCATGTGGTTCTTCTTATGCTTTTCCAGTTTGTTAATAAATATGCATGATGGATAAGATAGTTGCTGCATAGTAATGAACAGTGGGACAGTGAGTCACACTGATGGCTTGTTTCTGTTAACAGAGACCTCTTATCCAAGGCTTCTGTGTCATTTTGAATATTTTTCTTTGCTCTTTATGAAATTCCAAAAGCTCAGTGTTTATGAAAGAGATCACATATTCCTGTTTGAGGCATCATTTGTAAACTGGAAAAAACCAAACCTTCTGTGCTTATTTATGTATCACTGTATCTATGCCGCTCTTTCTTCTGCACGGCAGCTCTTCCCTGCATCATTCCTAAAGGATTTGCATTCAGCTGGTGCTTGACATTCTCAGTCCATCTCTGTGCCTGCATAAGTACTTGAGGTAATTCTCAGAGATTTATACTCCTATGTATATCTTTACTATCTAAATAGAACACCAAACTAACAGATGAGTGAAAAAGAAAAGAGATGGACTTAAACTCAAGGACAGCCTAACTAACCTGGCCAAGGAGGGGCAGTGAGGTTGTGGCCACCAACTTTTTTCACTGCTGCTGCTTTATTCATATGCGACATGGTGATAGAAGTCAACCTATTTGAAGGCCATTACAGGAAGTCAGAACCGAGCAGCAACATTTCTCCAGTAGATCTGGAATATTCCGCCTGATAGGTTTCATCAAACTGAAAGTCTTCTTCATGCACCCAATAATGTGCTTGGGATTTGTTCTGGGAAAGTTCCAAAGGACAATGCATCTCACTCTTTTTAAATAGTAGGACTTGAGATCACATTCTCTCCCTAAAAGTAGCTTGGGTAGCAATTCAATAGCTTGGAAGGATCACAGAACTGGAGATATGTACGTGATGGCCTCCTTAGAGGAAGGCTTTTCCTTTCTGCCCTCATGGTGTCCTGTGCTGCCTGGAAGGTACAGAAATGCTGCACATATGTATCTTTTAAGAAAGCAGACTTCACTTTCTTTCCTTTTTCAACAGTTTCAAAGATCTGAAAAGCAGTCACCCCTCTAAACCACGTATGTAGTATAGGTTTTTACGAAAAACTCTTTATACATTTCCTCCTTTCAAAGACTAAGGACATTAAAGAGTTGATTTAATAAAGGCAGCTCTCATAGTTCCAGTCTCCTTTGGCAGTTGGGAGGAGAAGCAAGATGAAGGGTATTGATGGTCTCTCCTTGACTGATTAGCAGTTAGGGCAGCAGCTGCCTGCAGGAAGTGACTATCTGGGCAGGTGAGAGTCCTATTGGGAGCAGGCTCATGTGCCACCCCCTTTGCATTTGGGATTGTCTCTTGCCTGTCTGTTGACCATCTTAGCCCAAGGGAGGTACAGTGGTGAAATCGCATTGTTCTGGATGTATCCCTTGGAGAAGTGAAAGGACTCAAGTGTAATTAGCGCAGTTGGCTGGAACTACTTTGCTTTGGACTTTGCTCTTTTTGCCAGTGTTAGTTCTGTGCACTCCTTTCCCAGAACTGCTTATTTAAAGCTGGGGTAACGTGGGCACTGCAAAATCAGAGCTCTTTCTGATCGCAGCGGTGTAGATGGCCGGTGCAGGAGCTGTGACAGCAGGACAGGAGGAAGGTAAGTGTGGCAGCTGTGCTGAGATCCTGCCGCATACATTAGATTTATTCCACACTTGTTGTAAAGCATCTATTAGGTGCTAGGCCTGTTCTAACATTTGGAAAACACTCAGGCTTAATATTGAATGCAAAAATAGTCAAGGACACAATTAAACAATGATTATGACCTAGTAAATTCATGAAGCTGGACTGCAGTGACTAGCAAGAAAGAAGGAGATGAGTAAATTGCACTAATTCTTTGGTAATTATATGAATTAGCACACATTTCACAGTTTTGTGTCATGCACGGAAGCGCCTATTTTCCTAAGTGGTAGCATATTTTTATTAGCATCCCTTGTTCGCTGGCATGTTAATGCCAACACTTCACCAGCACCCTTCCCTGGATAGATAGCTTCCTTCCTTAGCCAAGTAATAGGGGAAGCACAACTGGTATGGGAAGATTGATTTGGTCTTTTAGGAAAGTATTTTATGCAAAAGGAATTGACAAAGGAAGAGACATTTTCTCTTGCGTATGTTTATCCTTATTGTATATTTTCTTGTGCTGAGTATGGATGGGAGTTCCTGGGGTGAGCTTTGGCTGGCTTGTTGGGGTAATAGGATGTGTATCCTCAAGTGACAGAAGGAAAGGAGAAAGAACTTAGAGATTTCCTCATGGAGGCTGATGGAAGGTGAAGAGATCTCTTCCTCAAGTGAGCAGATCCTTTAGGGCACTGCTGTTCCTGAGGGGAAGTTTGGATACTTGTTGAGGAGAAGAGAAGCATCAAAGCCTTTATCCACCTGCTCCAGATGTCTTTAAAGTGCGAGAGCATCTGGCATATTGTAGATTTAATTACTCACCATATGATTTCACAATTTCCTATTAAACTTAGGCAGGGAAAGCCTTGTTAATAAAAGATGACTTTTAAAAAAAACCAAAATGAACACAAAATGATTTCTGCACATAATTAACACATTTTGCACTTTCTTAGAACATAAGGTAATATTTTTTATTTTGAACTTTATCAAGAATTTACTATTTGGAAAATATTATCACAAATGGCCACAGAAATGGAACTCATACGTGTCCACTTAAGTTTACAATCCATCATACTCACCATGATTCTTCAAATAGCTTATGAATCCTCTCATTTTACTCCTAATTTTCTGGTAAGTTCTTTGACCATAAGATAGAGCTCACAAGGATATTGACTTTCTTAGTGTGGCCATGCATTCATTTATGTATTAAGGTGTGTGTTATTTTTTGAAGCAAGACATTCAGCAGTACACTTTATATATGCATAACAGTCACACTCATTGTAGGGAATCTGCATCTGAACATGATATGGCCTGCTTCTTATTTTTTCTATTCCTCCCTCCCCTTAACATCCCTATATACAAAAGCTTTCTTTCAATTTTTTACTTCTATTTTCACTTTTTTCTTTAGATATATGTTCTATCATTTAAAATAATTATCCTTTTGATGCTCCTTTATATTATAATTTTTTTAAAAAAATCAAAAGAAACTTACAAAGATTTTATTGAGACCAGTAAACAACAGTAATAATATTTGATTTATACTGGCAGGTATGAGGTGTGCTAAATTAGGAAGCATAGCTTTAAGTGGAGCAGTTCAATTCAGTCCATCATTTATTGAGTGTCTGGTGGGTTTGGAAGTGTGGCCAAGCACGCATTGTCCCCCGCCCCCCTAACAAGTGGAGCGAAAGGTTAAAAAGGATGTGAATAAGGCAACCACTCTAAAATGTTAGTAAGAAGACTGGTGCTTCATAGATGCCTTTATGAAACCAGTCAAGGTATAAAATAATAAAATCTAAGGCCGCTGAGCATAACAGAGGCAGCAGATGTGGTTGCAGTCCTCTCAGGTGCCCCTGGGCTGAACTAGCTGCCCAGAGCAGAGCTGGACTAACCAACATGCACACTGAGATGCTTGTCTGTATGTCTTTACCACAACTCAAGAATCTTCAGCACTTTAACAAACAGAAGCAGGCTCAGGAAATTAACACATTGACAGATAACACTTGTTTTTTCATTATTTACTCATGTGCAGTGTAACTGATGAAGTTTTTCCAATATTTCATTGTGTTTTATGACATCATCATGAAGCTGGATTTGATTATGTACATTTTATCAACATGTAATTGGGGCTGAAAGATATCGTGACATTACATTCATGATTTGTTCTATAGAAACTATCACTGTGGAAATGCAAGATTTTCTGAAATCCTTGACAATATATCTGTCAATTTGTCAAATATTTAATCAGCACCCTCTGCATGAAAGGTATTGTATACCTGGAAGGATGACAGACACAAAGACAAGCATGATTATTTGCTGCACCCACAACTAGTAAAAGAATAGATAATGCAAAAGAAAAAGCAGATGACAGAAATTATAGGGCAGAATAGAAAAGCTCAAAATCACAGAGAAAACATTGTTCCTGAGAGTCCAGAAACAAGACAGAATTTCAGGGAAATGAGACAGACTCACAGAACAGTTAGCAATTTTAAAATGTCATGAAGAATAGATATGACTTGGATAAGGCTGAAACAAGAAATTACAGGAGAAATTTCCAGAGACTAGAAGTTTGGTTTGACTTTGGAAATCTTGGAATGGTGCTGTCTTTATCACTTACACATCATGAGACAAAATTCCCAACACTCATAACTGAAAGGAGACATGTATTCAAGACTAGGTGGCTGGCTCCACTGCAGGAAAGCATGGTGATGGGGTCTGGTGAAAGACAGATGCTACATCATGGCTACCAGGAGACAGAGAATGAAAGGAGGATCCCTAGCTTCCAGGCTGCATTGCTCTTGACCAGGCCCCACTTCCTAACCACATGTACCACTGAGCCCTTCAGTGGATTAATAGTCTCCCCATGATCCCACCACCTCCCAAAAGCCCCATCTCTGGGCAGGAGTCCTTGAGGAGGCATTGTAGATCTAAACCACGACATGTTAATTGCCAGAAGAGGAAGGGACCACCAACACCAGGGAGCTGTGTTGCTGAGGACTGAAGACTGCAACAGCACTGTAGTAAGAGGACTCCAGAGTCCACATGGAGGACAAATTTCTTTGACCTAGAGTGAAACACAAAGGCACCCTGTTCTCTTTCTAATGGGTCTAGAGGTTACATTGTCATGCGTTATAGTACGCTCCCTAAATGAGATTCAAATCCTAACCTCTGGAGCTTATTAACAGGACCTTATTTGGAAAGCAGGTCTTTGTAGACATGATCAAGCTAAAATGAAACTACAAGGATAGGTCCTGATCCAGCATGACGAGTCTCTCTATAAAAACAGGACACTTGGACATAGATACACTGAGAACATTGTATGTGGCCATACGCAGATACTGGAATCTGGTAGCACAAGCTGTGGAGAACCAAAGATTGTCCACCAGACCTGAGACTCAGAGAGGGCCACGTAATGGATTCTGCCACAAATCTCCAGATCCCATCTGTGGACACCTTGCTATTGGCTCTCAAAGAGAGAGAAGAGAGATTTCTGTTGATCTCTACCACCCTGTGTGTGGTACATAGTTTCAGGGAATTCATACCACAATCATGTGCTTCTTTTCTTCCAGGGATAAGATACTGTTGTACGGATCCTGTTCTAGATCTAGATGAATTCTGACATGGGTTTTGCTAATAGGCTCCTAGACACAGGAACTTTTTGATCATCAATGTGGACCACATAAACTCTCCCCCTTGTGTCAGTTCCCTAGGATGTATGGGATACATTTCATTATTAATGGCCAGCAGCGTGACTGGGAGAAAAGCACATGGAAGACAGAGTCAAACAACTAGTGTCCACATCTTGGCCCAGGTACTTAGCTTTTGAGAAGTTCAGTTGTCTCATTTACCAAACGGCACAATACTGCTGATCTATTTATTTTACCTGAATTAAGAGGATGTTGCTGTTAGTCCACCCTAGCATGTGGACTCTAGCATATGCTGTCAAGCTATGGTGCCCTGTATTTGTGAGACTTCCAAGCCAAAATGTCACACAATGCCCCAGCAGTCCAGCAAAGAGGACAACTGTCAGTCAGGAGACTTGATAGATGCAAATGCAATACTGTTTCTGATTTTTCATTTAAAATGTGATATTTTCTTCATGGTAAAGACTTTTGTCTTAATTCTCAGCTTATAGATGTTATATTAGGCTCTCACCTTGGTTATTAAGCTTCCTGGAACCTCATCAAATTGTGTGCCTAAGAATAGTGGTTAATGAGCATTGGTCTAAGTAGTAGCCCAGAGAAAAGATGTCCTTATTACATGTAGGAAGGTCTAGATACAGTGACTCATCCTCTGGTGCCCAAAGAACCAGTGTTATGAAGGGGTTAGCTGTACAGATCAACTGGCCTATTGCTAAGCTCCTCTCCCCTCCAGACCTCCTCGGCCATTGTTCTATCCACATCGTGTCTCCATGAGATGTTTCAGCTGACTTATAATGTGGTGACTTGTCACACTGCATTGAGTCAGCTCTGTCCCATTATGACACATCCTGGAGTCCTGACCTCCCAGACAGCCCAGTCTCTAGGAAAATAGAGTCTAAGCCTCAACACTGACATTTTCTCCTTTTGTATCTGCAGCCACATTACAGGATCATCTCATTTCCCACTGTGAGATAAAATAGTGCATCGATCCCAGCAAGCAGGAAGGCACAGCTGTTGAAGTTGTGCCAAAAGCGATGCTTGCATTTTCCTCTGATCTGTGGGCCTTACTTTTCTCCTAAGAGGCAGCATTTCGCTCTGAATGGCTTTTCAGGCAGACGGTGTGCTGACACCATGCAATAAACAGGCCCCACCTCCCACATGGCTCAGTTCTATGCTGGAGAGCAGAGCTGATGGGAGTGCTAGTTTCAAGCACATTGAATTGCAATTGTGAAATTCTTTCAATGTCTGTGTTTTCCTCAATCAAACTGATTGTTTGCAAAAAAGACTTACAATTGATATAGATGCTTTAGAACAAGTAGGCTTTCTTGCTGAAAAGACATTGTATGTAAGATAGCTGAGTGCAATATTCTCCTTTCTTAAGCTCCTATTTCTGCACAAACACCTCAGCTCTTGCCCTGAGGAGGCTTTCCAAATCAAGAGAAAGTAATGCTGAGCTGAAAAGTCAACATGCATGAGCCTTTCGCAACCCTCTAAGTGTTGCTATGGCATTTGTGGCATTGTGTATGTGTGTCTGTGCAAGTGTCCATATATATAATATAGTGGATGTGTGTGTGTGTGTGTGTGTGTGTCTGTATGCGTGTATAGGCTGAAATATTGGTTTAGATTGATTGTTACACTTCATGCTCCATTGAAACATGCATTGCTTCATTTTCTCCTAGGAATCAGTCTGACCTAAATTTTCTATCACCAAGTCCCCCATTAACAGTTCACTTATTATCATCCTATTACAGATCTGTTTTATTTCAGTTGTGTCCTGTGATCTTGCTACTGTCTACCACACTATGGTTTTACATGGTTAGTTGCTATAAGACATAGTTTAAATGTTACTTGAAGTACAATAAAAAGTAATATTGTTCACAAAGAGAGGATACATACTAGTATACATGTTCATGGAAGATATTGCAACTTTTACAGTATATACATAGAATTTTTAAAGAGTTTTAATGTTAAATGTCTTTGCTAGTGTATGAGGAAATTCAACAAATCAAATACATAATTGGCATCAAGTGAGGTCTGGACTGTTTTCATTGAGTTACTTTGAAATGTTTTGAATGCAAGTTGGCCTCCATGAGCTCCTAATTATGGTTTCCTCTCATGTAGATTTCAGAAAGAAAACTACCAGGGAATAAAAGCTGTCTGGTTAGGAGGGAGGCTGCAGGAGGAGATGAATGATTCACAACAGAGATGTCTCATGTTTTCCTGTGGGACGTGTCCTCATGCATGGATGGGCTCTGCGTGACGCCATCCTAATGAAACTGACAGTGCACTTCCAAGGACAGCCTTGTTCCTGGAGAGAGGCAGAAAGTCAGTGACAAGGTCTGTCCTGTGTCTAACTTCCCACCCTACGTGAAGCACTTAGGCACAGATGTCCTGCCTGGTGCACCTCTACAGGGGCAGAAATGTTGAAGAACACATGCTAAGTGCATCCATGTAGCCAGTATAGTTGAGGTAGCCCAGAATCTACACTGCAGTCTCTCAGGCACCAAGAAGGGAAGGTACACAGTTCTGCAAGATGTCCTAAGGCTTAGCAATTTTCTGTCTTGCCCACAGCTTTCCTGCTCTCTCACCTTCCTTCTAAGTTTTTAGTTAATTTTTTTTCTGTAAAATTCTTCCAGCTTTCATCCCTTTACCCCCTTCCCCCATTTTCTTTCTCTTCCCAAATCTTAGTTCTCAGGTATGGGATGCAAAGACTCATCAGATAAGACAGGATCCTCCTTGGGGAAGAGAAGGAAGAAGCTGAAAACAGCCCACAGAGATCGTATTTGATGGACTGTGGCGAGGAGAAGCTGAAGGATTTGCATTTCACCGATGTTCATTCTGTCAGAGCCGCACTCCTGTGGGCAGGAACCTCATGCTGCCAGTTTCTTAGCGTGAAGGAATGTGGGGCTGTCGACCAGCTGGAGTTTTGGAGTCAAGCATCATTATTTTCCCTTGGAATAGCCAGAATTTCATATTTATAACCTTTGCATTGATATCATAGATTTCATCCCCTCATCATTTTTATGATTCTGTTGCCAGGAAGCTAATGAATAGATTGAAAATTTTAGAAATGTACCACAGACCATGTAATTTCAATGTTACTAAAAAAAATTTGATGAACAAATGAATAAAAACTTCATTATCCTTATTCTTCATATTAATGTTTCATTCCTCGGTAATATATTGTATCGAATACTCACTGGAATGGGTTCCAGTATAGATTTTTTGTCATGAGCTATGCATACTTTTGACCTCAAGCAAATAAATTTCTTAAGGTCATCTGAGTCCCATTTATGGACTGAAAGCTATTCATAGAAGTCCAAAGTGGAGTGCCAATGTTGATATGGTTATACCTTTGATGCTTTGTGTCTTCCTTATACTCTTGGGATTTTAGCCATGGTTCAATCAGGTTAGAAAGTACATCTTCCTCAGTCTTTAATATATTGAGTAATATTTACAATTCTGGTATCATAGTAACAGTTGAATGTGTCCAAATTTACCAAATTGTCACTAAATTAGGATTTAGAGGATAAAATCTTAGTGAAGAAAATATGGGTATCATAGTAACTAAGATCTGAGTTCTAATCCCTGCGATCCCAACATTGCCATCTAAATATGGGACCATCAGGGTATATCTACCACACTGGTAGGGATGAATGATTTGCACAGGGCAGCATCTTCCTTATTCTAAGGCAGCACAATTTAAATGCATATTTTACTACAGAAAATATTCTATGTTTGGATCTCTTTCATAACCAGGACCTGAGTTACAAAAGATCCAAAATGAGTGTGCAGAAGGGGAGGAAAATTAACCAGTAGATGTATTCTTTGTGGGTGGTTACATAATAGGACAATGCATAAAACACTTGGAAAACCATAAATGTAAAATGTGAACATTTTTGCTACTTATGATTTTTATATAACTGTACAGGAGGCATGGAAACCAATTTTATTTTGACTTATGTTGTAAAGCTGTTGCCAAACACCCTGCACTTAAGTCAGGGTTCATGTGGAGTTGGTAATGCCTAGTGTAATTCTGCGTAACATGAATCTCATTTTTTCCCTTTAAGATAAGAAATTACAACGTGACCCCATTGAAATTCATATTGAGTGCTCATTGACATCATATTTTTTTGTGGGGAGTGAGCCTAGAGTCCTGGACTTCTGTGGGAATGAGGGGAAGCAGTTACTCTGAGGAAAGGGCTGTGGGCAGGAGACAGAGCTGGAGGGAGTTCTGGGCCTGTTCCTCCAACATCACACTTCTTTCAGGGGTCCCCAGAGACCCCACAATCACCCATGTAGGTTGACCGGGAGCCTCAACCTTGTTACGGTAGGAACAACACAGGACCTCAGGGAAGCTGATGCTAGAATATCCCCTGAAATGCCTTTTTCTGACTAAAAGGAGGATCAGAAATCATCTTAAGGCCCCTATCTGTGCTGTAACTATGGCTTTATATTAATCTCTCCCTGGAATAGTCTCACTTTGGCCTCCACTCCCTGCCTGGTGACCATCCTTGTGACTTGCCTTCCCTGAACCAGTAGCCCTACCTGTTGAAGACAGCATGGTTTGCTGGAGCTGCTTCATGGCAGCTGTACCGATAGCCCTGGATTCCATTGCTTCATCTTTATAGGCCCCTGGGATTGCTGTCCTGACACACTGATTCTCTGGTACCTTGGGTAGACTGATGAGAATATTAATTTTTACCACTCAAATGAATTTATAAGTTCTGGTATACTTTTTCTGGTCTTCCAGTAAGTTCATTTAAAAATAAGTTATTTGTACCCAAAAGTATATTTCTTTAAATAACACATGAGATTTTATAGGAAATTTGAAACTTAATAAATAGTGGTATGATGAGTGGAAGTTCTCCATACAGTGGAGGTAGTACTGCTAAAACTTGCCAGGCAGGATGACACATGCTTACAATCCCAGCACTCTGGAGGCAGAACTAGGAAGAGCGCCATGAGTTTGAGGCCAGCAAGAGCTATATGGGGAGTCAATGCCAGACTATGTAGACCCAAAAAATCATTAGTAAAAATTACATTATGTACTTGACACACAATGCCTCGCCCTCCATATAATAAGGAAAGGCTGTAATTTATACATGTCTTGCCCTACTTCTCATGCAAGGCTATAAGCTCCATGAAGATAAGAAAAATCACTTCTGTCATTTGCTCCTATATTCCTAGCTTTAAGCACTGAGCCAGATAATTAGAAGAGGCCCAATATACACCATTTATGGTAGTAAACTGACAAATCCTCAACATTTCTCATCGTTATCATCAAGCAGTTACTCTTAAGTACTCATAGAAAATACTCCTTGCTCTCATAGAAAATATTAATTCTGTTTCCACTTTGGAAATGAGTGTCTATGGATTAATAATGGAAATGGAGAGTGAGAAAAGGTAATTTTGTTTCATCAAATATTTTCATCCAAAATTTAATTTTTCTATGTTATAAAGTCTCAAAGTCAAATATTTGCATAACTTCACTAGCTTAAGTTCCTTAAATTTGTAGAACGAAAGAGCTACAGTGGGCAATAAAGATCTTTGGGTTTAAAGGGGTTTAAGTTTTGAGATATTGGTGGTGACACAATTTGTGTCAATCAACCACGTGGTTACAGTGATTCATGCTGCTTTATTGACAGAAATGTATTAAAAATTTTTATTTCCTTGTTTAATCTGATGTAAAATGAATCATTTATGATGCAACTATTTGATGTGTAGGAAAAACCTGCTTTCTGGGTTGCTTTGTCATTAATTATTCAGAATCATTGGGAGTATTGTGAATATTTGCTTTCTACATTCCAAAATTCACAATGACCTTCATACTGTATGAGGAATGAATGGTTTAAACCAGTTGCCTTCTTCCTAACTACCAGAACTTTTCACACTTCACTAGGTATGCAAGGATCTAGGACATGTAGTTAGTCGGGTCATGTAGACTAACTAGATCGAGCCACCATCTGAGCTCCCCAGACCTCAGAATATACGTTTCTGTCTTGTACCAATTTGTTCTGCAAACAACTGAGCACAGTCAGAGGTAACCCTAAAGAGTGGGGGTTCATAGATATGGAGCCTAGTTAGTGAAAAGATGAAAAATGTCTACATCTTACACTATACTATAATAAAAGGACAAATAACTGACATTTTGTCTGACAACTATGAATTAACCAAATTAGCCATTTAGACATCAGAACATCTGTTCTAAGGGGTCTGTCACTTGACCTGGAAGAAAGATGCACACATTCAAGACTGTCAGAGCATCCTTCTGCCCTCTTCTTGGGTGTGCTCGTTTGTGGATTTATGGGAAATTTCCTGAGCCAGAAAGTTACCGTGTGTTCTGTGACAGTCACTCCACTGTTGTTTATACATAAGTCAGGCCTGTTTGATTTCTGCACCAATGAACTATGGATTATTGGGGTGCACAGAGCATCCTTCTGGGCCCTGTGCCCAGACACATGCCCTTTCATCTGTGGAAAGAGAAGGTGAATTTCTGCCATATAGGCCCAAACTCCAGCAAAGCAATGTACTTGCAAAGTCCAGGAGAAACTTGGACGCTATGTACAAGTTTGAGAAGTATTCCGTTAAAATAATTCATTACATGAAATCTGTTTTTATATCACCATTTCTCCTAACTTAGTCTGTTTATTCTAAAAGAAGGATATGTGTTATTTGAAGTTGAACATGAGAAGGCTCCCTACCGTGAAGACTCCCGGGCTAGATCAATGCTAAGACTCCTGTTTATTCATTGGTGCACAAAACTTCTGCTTTACATGGTAAGAATGTCACAGATAAGTGTCTGGAAAAGTAGAAGTACCTGGTAAATAGTTTGACAAATGCTTTGGTTAGTTCTGATGACCACAGCAAAAGTACCATGAATAGGGTCTCTTTGAGCCTCCCTTTCACTTTTATCCCATCTGGGCTAAAGTCTTTTGGATGGTGCCATCCACAAAAGGGTGGGCTTTCCCTCATCCATACCCAGAACTGTGCTAAACTAGTCAGCAGACTAACTACTTGTCCTGGATCCAGCCAGCTCTGCAAAGCCCCACCTGTGAGTCATGAGGCTTTGAGGGGCATTTAGATGTAAGCCATGACAGTGGCAGACACTGCGCAGCACCATCGAGAATGAGTAGAGAGAAATGTAAATGACCTTGAGTGCCCTCAAGGTCAAGTTATACAAAATCAAAACTGTACCCTGTAAATGAGTTATAAATCATCAGAGAATATAAATTTATCTATTTATTTCTCTATTAAAAGGAAATTCATCCTTCAGGTTGTTACCTCCTGGTGACACAAAAATAATGGCACTGAGAGATGTTGCTATAGAAACATCAGTTTCTGACCTGTAATACATGCGTCAGTCCTGACACAATGCCCATTAGCCCACATCCACGATAATGATGGAGCCACACTTGAATTACATGTGTATATTATACTTTTCTCTATATGGTAACAAGATAATATACAATCAAACCACGAACAAACAGTTTAATAATCGACATAGCAAAAGCTAAAATTTTCATATAATCTAGTATATATTTGACATCTTTCATAGATTTAAGTATTTCACTTGCCATTTCAAATTTTTCTTTCTATTAGTGGAATGCAGAACTGTGTCAGCTTTACAGTGGTGTAACCTTTGCTGTGTGTGGTGGGTAGATTATTGGGGTGCATGTTCCAAAATATTTTAGTAGTTTTAGAGTTCCTTGGTAGACGGATATTGATTCAGAGTCTAAATTCTGATTCGGACTCTTTCTTTTTTTCCTCAGGAGCCTGGCATAGGGCTTCTCGAAGGTTAGTTGCTCTGATTTTTTTAATGTACTGAGAAATTTGCTTAAAATATAATAGCAATAGTTGAGTTTTAGAACTCATTATTACAAGTGACAGATAAAAATCCCTTCCATAGAGTCCAAAATTAATAGTGTATAGACAAAAACTTTCCTTTTTTATAATTTAAAATTGACCTTAATATATATTAAATTTATATATTTATAAATATATATTATATATTTATAAATATATATTATATATTTATATATATTTATTAAATTTATATATTATATAAAATATATATATATATTTTTTAAGGTTTTTTGAGACAGGGTCTCACTTTGTGGTTCAGGCTGTCCCTGAGCAGCTCAGCCTCCAACTCACATCACAGCAATCCTCCTGCCTCTGCCTCCCAAGTGCTGGGATTACAGGCATGAGCCACCACACCTGGCACTGCGTATGTGGTACTGATTGCAGCTGGGCATGAGTCTCCACGCTCAGTATGGTATGTGGTTACCAGGGATCGAACCCCAGTCCTTGTGCTTGCAAGACAGGTGCTGGAACCACTGAGCTAACTCCCCGGCCCAACCTTAATTTATATTTAACCATAATATGAGTTTTCCCATTTTTTTTGTTTGTTTTTGCTTTTTTTGAGACAGGGTCTTGCTTTGTAGTTCAGGCTGGCCCTGAGCTCAGCCTCCAACTCACATCACAGCCATCCTGCTTCTGCCTGCTGAGTGCTGGGATTACAGGCGTGAGCCACCATGCCCGGCACTGTGGAATGTGGTACTGGTTGCTGCTGGGCATGAGTCTCCACGCCGAGTATGGTATGTGGTTACCAGGGATCGAACCCCAGTCCTTGTGCTTGCAACACAGGAGACAGAACCACTGAGCTGAATCCCCAGCCCCTGACTTCCCATTTTTACCATTTAAAATAATTAAAATGAGTGCCGTCTTGCCTTCCAATAGGAGCTGACTTCAGGGCTCCCTGAGCATCTGTCAGCCAGTGACCTTCTGCCGTTTCATGTATTCGTTATACTCCTCATCGGTCTTCATTCCAGTTCAGGGAGGTTTTATTTCTTCAGCAAATGGAGAGAAGGAAAGAAAAAGGAGCAGCTCTGGGGTATGGTGGTCTCGTCCCCCTGTGATCTCAGCACTTGGGGAACCTGAGGCAGGACTTGAAGTTCACATCTCCCCCAGGAAATTTAGTGAGACTCCATCTCAAAATAAAAACTAAAGAAGGCTGAGGGTGTAGCTCAAGGTTGGAGTACTCCTGGGTTCAGTCCCCAGATGCTTTCCACAGAAAAGAGACAAAAATATCAACCTCTCCTTGAAACGTATGTGAGAGTTTACCGGGTAATAACAGGCTGGGGTCGCTGGCTGTACTTACAGTCCAAAGGGATAGTTATGTTTGAGGGCCAGTTTTGAGGATTATTATCAGAAAACCTTCCAGCCACTATCACAGTATGCCATCTTATCTCCCTTTCCTTTAGAAATGCCACTAGAGCTATGCTTTGCCAGTTTGTCCTTTCTTAGAGTGCAGGGGAAAGGCCACCTGCTGTGTTCCTTAAAGGGGCATTTTGTCCCCGTGACAAAAATTGGCTCCGCTGAGCACTTCATATGACCCTTAGGATGTAAACTGATGTCTACCGTCAAGAGCATGCTTGCTTTACCCTCTTTAAAAACCTTGGCTTTTTCTGCTGTCATTCTTCTAAGGTATCATTGTTCTCCCTACCTATTCCCAGACCTGTAAAATACCAATTTTCTTTTTTTAAATTATGAAAGCTTTAGCACCGGCCTCTCAGGTTTCTTACTCTGAGTCCTTCCCATCCTCACTGGACCATCTTGGCTTCAACTTTGCCTTCTTCTTCTCCTTCTCCTTCTCTTTCTCCTTCTCCTTCTCCTCCTCCTCCTCCTCCTCCTCCTCCTCCTCCTCCTCCTTCTTCTTCTTCTTCTTCTTCTTCTTCGTCTTCTTCTTCTTCTTCTTCTTCTTCTTCTTATCTGAACACTTACTTCCTTTGTGTTGCACAATATATATTAGCTACAGTCCCTACTTTACCTCAGTATCTTTTATTCAAATCTTTATTGGTCATTATATATACACAACATAGCTTTGCCTTCTGTGATCCCCATCTCTTCAGCATCTTTTAGCCACACACATGGTGTTGTCACACTCTGATCATGCCATTATTGGAAACTATCCACTTCCACAACAACTAACTCAACTGTCTTCTTCCCTGACCACAACCCCGCATCCCTCTAGCCTTTGGTCTCAGCTTCTCCATCAGGACCTGTGGATCTCCATGCTCATGGGCATCTCCATTTCTCACGCTCTTATTTGCCACTTCTAGGCTTCTTATGCCAGTGCTCTGAGCCAATGCTGTTCTGAGCACTCATTTTGACTTCGAGGCAAGATTCCAAACACAGAATGACTCAGTTGTCCATTTTCAGAGTTCCTGTAGGCTCCTTGCTGAAGATCACTTGAGAAAGTCACTGGTAAAATATGAATTCACGAATAACCAACAGTGTGCAGTCTACATGGTATCAAATCCTGCTTTAGTTCCCTCAAGAACCTCATTTTTTCTCTCTCTAAGTATTTGACCTTCCTGCTATTCTCTCTTTCTTGGTTACTTCCAAGAGAAAATTAAGAAAACAATCCCTTCTCCTTTCTATTTCCAGCACCAATGCTGCAGTCTTAGGCAAATGTGAGCTCCTTCTCAGCTAGTGTTGTCCAAATCCCTTACCTCTGCACTCTCCAAATTCCATCCCTTTCTCTAGAAATTCTACTAATATCTTTAGGCCACACATCCTTAATGTCATGGTCATCAAATGCCTGCTTTATAAAAGCTACTGGGAACATTGCGTTTCCCTTGATACTTTATGTAATGTAGTCTTCTATGCTTTCTGAGACAAACACCTAACAAAAATAAATTTTTCTATCTGTCTGAGCTAAAAAACACCTCCAACTGGAGGCATTTACAATGTTCCTGCTGTGCTCAAGTGGATGGCCCTCCTGCAGGTGAGAGTAAAAGTCCAGCTCTCACCCTTCATTAACAAAAGCACAGTTCTGCCCCTCCTTGCTGTGAGTATGAATGTACAGATCATACTTAAAAAATAACCAGATCACATTTTCATTAGAAGTGCTACATAAAGCTCATTTAGTGATGAATGTCTTTAGAGTCATTGCCTGTCACAAGCTAGCTGAAAACATTTCATTTGGAGGAAAACTCTCTAGGCGGGGTGCTAAAAGGTGGAAAGAACATGATCTTTGGAATAAGTGATGTGGATTTGAATAGCTGCTCCACTGTTCTCTGTGTATGTACATTAATAAGTAGGTTATAACTCCTCCAAGGGAGACACAGAGTTACCTCACTGTCCAGCCACTTGGGGAAAATCAGCATGATTATCCAACATGGAAATTAGGGAAGACTGGTGTGATGCTCAGAACGGAGACTTCAGATTTTTAAATGCGTTGGTAGGGAGAGGTAGCTAGATGTGTGGGCATCAGGGTCTCACTTGGAAGGAGGAGCCAGTTGAGCCAGATTCTGCAGGTTCACTGAGAAACTGAAAAGACTAGTTTGTTGATAAGGAAAGAGGTGCTTTGATGTCCTCTGCTGAGGAAGGTGTGGATGAGTTCCATTTCACTCAGATCTCCAAACGTCCTGGGTTGTGTGAGACCAGGGTGTGAGGACTGGGGTTGACCAACTAACCAGTCTATAGTTGTCATGACTGCGACATGGTATCGGCCCATCACAACATAAAATATATTGCATAGTCTTGCAAAATGTCTTCATTAAGTTGAAGTTTAGAAGTCTTTTATCATCTTGTGTTTTATAGAGGATTGAGGTAGAAGGAAGAATTTGAATGTGATAAATTATATTAATGCATATCCTCAGTTTGGGCTGAGTACGAGACTCATCAAGGGTGTTTGTGAAACATCCATGTTTGAGCTCCATTCTTGAAGGTTCTGATTCAGCAGATCTAGAATATTACCTGATCATTTATCATCCCGTGAGCATCGCAGTTATTCTGATGTGTTGCACTGAAAAAGAGCTGCTGGGCCTGAAAATGTTTTTGCTGCAAAACCTGTGAGATATAGTTTAGATGATATTTAGCCGATGGATTTATGTAGATTTTGGTCTAGCAATAAAACTCTTAGGAGAATTAGGCCTAGCCGTTAAATAATCTCATTGTTTTACATTATCTCTTATTTCTTCTAAGTGCCCATATTTAACTTTTAAATTTTTTTTTCAAATTTCAAAACCTCTTCAAAGTATCATGAAAACTGGTTAAAGGCCAAATATGTGTCATCATACATATTATAATATGGAAAGAGAGAATCAAGGTTTATTTAGTTTCCCTAATTTATTTGTAAAGTGAGAATAATACAGATAAAATTGCAATACCTCCTAAGATCTTTTGACTCTAAAAGAAACCTAGTTAAAATGAGGCTTGGCATTTTTTGCCACACAAACGTTAGCTATTAATTAATTATCATTTTAATTTCCTGTTATTGAGAAGAGATAATTTTATTCCAAAAGCTACATAAATGTCTTCTAAGAAAACTATGGCATAAGAGAATAATAGTTCTATATTCATGCCTCTCACTTTTAGTGAGTAACAATGTTTCACATTTGAGCACATATTTCTATTTACTTTAGTGAATTTAAAAAAATTTACCACACTGCTTGGTGAGAATGCAATTGAAGCTGGAAAACTAAGTTTGAACTAAGGCTATTTTTAATGTCTCTAGAGGGAGAAATGCAAGCTGTGTTTTTGGTGATTTTTTCCATTTAGATAACATCATGCACTGGCTTCTTTTTTTTTAATTATCTTTATTGGTACATTAAATATACACATCATGATTGCACTCCATAATGGGGATTTGTACCAGTATAAGACACAACTTAATTCTCATTTTTTCCCATAGCCCCACCCACCCTACCACCCCCCCCATATATATAAAATTTGTTTCCTTACTTTTTTGGCTTCTTAATTTTATTAGGAATATTACTGTGGGATTTTTTGGGAAACAGCAAAGAAGGGGATGGTATAATTTCTACCACTCAATCTCCTGGCCTTGATGCCTTAGGAAATTTAGAATTTGAATGTGGCTCTGATGTACTGTCTCCATGTTTGATGAAAATAAAAATTTATGATGCTTAGTCTACACACTGTATCCAAGGACAAAAGACCAACAAGACCTTGAAAGACCAAGAAAGACCTTATTACAAATAACCTATGAAAATAACCTTTAAATGCCACCTATGCGTAAGAACAGTAGCAGAGAAGAACAATTAGTGTCTGGTCGGTAGGATACATTTTTATTCCTAGATTTAAGAATAACTGATGATTAAATTAATTTTTCTACCCTGGGTCTTTTGAAGTCCAAGCACTGCAATTATCAAGCTTGTGATGTTATGTGTTACCAGGTTAAAACATTTTATGGTAATATAAAAGCAGAAAGTTTTTTTGCAATTTGGCAGACTAAGAAAAGAATATGCAGTGCATGAAATTATTTAAAAATATAAACAAACCCCAAATATTGCTGGTATTCCTATTTATACATTTTAGTAGGAAATAAAAAGAACTTTCCTTTTTAGTGTAGCTGGGCTTCAATCACATCTTATAAATGTGACTCTTCTAATTTTCTCTTTTCGTTATTTTGCTCTACAGAATCATGACCATTTTATTTTTTAAAGGAAGATTAAACTTTATTTACTGCATTTTTGGCTATTCTATACCATGCTATATCATTTCACTTGTGAAAAGAATAATTATTGATCAAAACATAGGGCCCACGCTTGTAAATCATTGTAAGCTACTTAATTAAAAAAAACCACAAATTACAATTCCCTTGATAAAAAAAAATAATTGAAGAGCTGCTTTAGTTTGCTTGGGGTCCATGTGAATGTATTTGTGTTGATATGCATCATATAGGAAATATTTTTATTAATTTTTGGCCGTTTTCACATTTAGCTGCTCAGGTGTGGTTTTCCTGCGTAAGACTCATGACTGAGGAAAGGGTGCTGTTCACTAGGTGGTGCTGATGTTAAGTCTGAGAAATGAGCACAGTCTCTCCTCTCTTGCCTTCCCCTCTCCTGCTCTGTCTTCATGCTGCTCCCCTCTTTCTCTCATGTCCATGCTGTCTCTCTGCTGTCTATATCTCAGTGCACCTTAGTGTACTGAAGAGCTCAAAATATTCTGCAATTTGAAAAAACAACTTATTTTTTGTTTAAGACATTATCATGTTTTCTGTGATTAGGATTTATTTGGTAAAAATGTCAGATTTTCTGCTTATAAATTTCCTTCTTTGTCCATGATTTATTTATAGTTTAATACCTGCAATAGTTAATATAACCACATTGGTAAACTTTGAATATGAATTATACATGTAGCAGGACAACTTTATTAGAATCATCAACTATAGTTCTAACGTTTTTCTATTAGGGCTTGTTCTCTAACTTGTCCTGGTGAGAGGAGTAAAGATATTATAAGAGACCAGCTCAATATTTGTAATAGTATTTCATCTTTTTATTGTGTTATGGTTTTCCTAATCTCATTTTGTTCCCTCACCAACCTTTTAATATTATTACTTGTACTTTGTAGACTTTTATGCTCACTCTCAGGGGGGAGGTTGCAAAAGCAAGAACATACAACTAGCAAGCACTTGTACTAGCAGGAACGCAGTCACTTTCCAGCCCAGGAATTCACAAAAGCTATATCTACAAAAGAGAAGCTCTTGCTTCTAAATTCACACAGTTCCTATCTTTCCTGATATTTTCCACTGCATAGAAGAATTATGCTGTGACTTTCAAAGTTAGGTTTTCACATACAATTTATGGTCAGTCTTTGCATGTGTGAGATTACATTCTGTATCACAAAGTTGTTAAACTAGTGGAAGAAATTATTCCACTAAAAAGTAAGTACAGGTTGCCTTTTACATTTTTCCTGTCTCAGTCAACCTAAGCAAAACAGAACAACAGAGTAAGAAAAGAAATAAGGAAAAGGTTTAACATTTAGCTGTCCATGGTTTATGTTTCCTTCTTTCCACTCATAAATTCAAGTGTTCTACATGGTGATTCAGAGTGTAAGCTCTGGAGTCAGACTTCTCAGCTTCACATCCTGGCTCCACTACCTAAAGTTTTGATCTTTAGTACTGGGGACCCCAGAATTATTATCAGATGACCAATGCTGGTGTAACAAAGGTGCTGACTAGTGCAAGTGACTGATTTCTATTACTAATCAGTGGGGTGCAGACAAGCTGTGTATGAGGAGGGGATCATGTCTGAAGGTGCACAGTTGTGTGGTTTCCAAGAAAACTAATGGAGACAAAGCTGGTAAAGTCCAAGACAAACCATTCTCAAATTAGGAATAGAATAGCCAAATACGTGGTTGCACTTAGAACATTGTCCTTCTAGTTAATAAAGCTTGAGTTGCGGGAGCGGACTTTGGATGTGAGTTACTCTGACTTCAGCACATAGACTTTGGCTTGACTCACCTCTCAAAACAAGCCAGTTTTGGGGCTAACTCTACAATCTGCACCACTTACAGTCTGCTTTGGGGATAATGATTACTGCAGTCTCCTGCACTTTCATACATTTTTAAAGTACTTTGTGCTACTTTCTCTTTATGTTTAAAGTAGAACGTTGATGCATTCTTAAAATTTTTACGATCATTACATTCATCAGTACATTAAAATACCTAACATATAAAAATCACTCAATAAAGAGCAGCTATTTGTGTTAATCACTTTTGTATCCTTATAACCAAATATCTGAAAAAATCAACTTAGAGAAGAAAATGCTTATTTTGGTTCATGGTTTTAGTGGTTTCCATGCCTAGCTGGCTAACTCCAAGGCAGAAATGACTGACCTAGGAGAGCTGCTTAACCCTCAGCAGTCAAGAAACAGAGAGAGAGGATGGGCTTGGGAGGCAAACACTGTGCCCTCTTCCAGCTCGTGCCCCCGAACCACCTACCACAGCTAGTCCCCACTTTCCAACAACACATGCAGTAGGAACTCGTCCATGAGCTCATCACCTTCCAAACACCCGGCTTCTGAACACACGATACTTTGGGGGGATGTTTTTCATCTATACCATAACACTGTTGATGTTCCTTTATGCACTTTCCTTTGGGACTCCTCCTCTAAACCTTATTTTATGTTCTGCCAGCTGATAGGTACTACCAAGTCCTATCATCTCTCCATCCAAAGGTGTCTATGGTTATAAAATAGATGCAATTTCCTGTCTGATGCAATTGAGCATCAGATGGCACATATGGCAGAGTCTCATGTATAGAGCAGGATGGGGAAAGAGATGCCGGAAGTACAGCATTCCGAGTAGCCTAGTGCTTCCGCTGTAGATTGAGAGGAAAGCTAGTCCAACTAGGAAATTTCTCATTGTATTTTGGATCTGATAGAATCTATAAACTTAAGATTTGCGTAATTCTTCTGGGTTTAACAAACTATAGATTTGTATTTCAGTAGAAAGTTTCAAATATCAGTTAAGTTTTGAGTATCTCAGAATTTGTGATAGGAATTTAAAACTCAGACTAAGAGTGTCTTCTTCCAAGAAGGTGATCCCTTAAAGTTACATAATGTGCGATCAGTAACAATTGTTAAAAATCTCTGCATTTTGACATTCCTTCCAGTGGCTTCTTAGGAAAATGTATGGCTTGTCAAGGCTTTTCAGGCCAAAGCATGGGTCACTTCACTAGGAAATTGTAGATGTGGAATATGAATGAACTTATAACCTTTTCATCTCTTCATCTTCCTCCTCCTCCCATTGATTTGATGATGCAAGTTTTGATAACTGTTAAAGGAACAGTGAATTTTCCTTTCAAATTATCTCATTCTATTTAGTGAATGACTATGAATGTTAAAAGAGAATTACAAAAGGTAGATGAAAGGGGAGGAGAAAGATAAAAAAGAAGGAAGGAAAAGGAGAGGAGAAGAAGGAGGGGAAAGGGAAGGAGGAGGAAATGGGTGCAATGTCTGTAACCTGGCAGGATCAACTTTGCCATTACTTTATTTTGCAGAAGATAAGCCTGAAATAGAACAAGGTTGTTATTATACCCAAGGGTTACAAGATGGTGAAGCCAGATTTTGAAGTTAAATTTCCTTGATTTGAAGACCTTATTTTTCCAGAAGCTGATTTTCTCTCCAGTATTGTGATGATCTTATTTGGTATAAGATGTGTTTAGTAAATGACTATGTTTGTGAATTAATATATGCATATACCCTGTCTTCCATAAAAGGTTATTTTTCTTTTCTGTTTGCACCTATGGACAAGATGTAGATGCTGGGTGGAGTTGCTTAAACTCAGTGGTATTAGCTGTCATGCACTTTTGTGTTCCCTCAGATGTGGCCCACATTGGTCCAAAGCTAACCTAAGACCCTTTCTTCATGCTGTGGAGCATGCCTAGCTTCCAGGCCGCCCATGACATATGCTGCCATTTTAATGGTTTGGTTTAATAGCTTCAAGTGAACTTTGGTTTCTGTTTCAAACTTCTTATGTAATAGAAATCTACTGTGAGGGAATGTTCTTTTTCTAAGCTGAAGTGAAGAGCTATGCTATTTCAACCCTGTACTTAGTAAAAAGAGACTGTTCATTTAAAGTGTGAAAGTAACTAAACAGAGCTCAGAGGCAGCAGCACAACCATCTTCTTTATCTACACTGAAGCAAGACTATATTTCCTCCAGTTCAGTTTGGACTGTTTTTTTTTTTTTTTTTTCATCATGTAAAATTCAAGAACTTTCCGATCTTAAAATCTTATGTTCAATTTTGATAGAACTTCTATCAGCAATTGAAAAGGAGCAGTCTTTGTATCACTTCTGTCTGGTTTTAGAAAGCTTGACTAATGAACTATTCCTAAGAAGTACTGTATGTGTTATGAAAGGAGAGGGAAGAGAAAAATGTCATTATATCAGACTCTTTCCTTTAGAAATCTGGCAGGCCGTTCAGAGTTCACCTGATTTTGAATGAATGGAATCTCTTATTAAAACGATTAACACTTTTTGGAATGTTAAGACTAAATTAGCCCAATGATTCAGTTTGGCATAGTGCTGGGTATATTTACAGGGAAGACCCAGTGTGTGTGTGTGTGTGTGTGTGTGTGTGTGTATGTGTGTGTGTGTGTGTGTGTGAGAGAGAGAGAGAGAGAGAGAGAGAGAGAGAGTTACCCCCCCCGAGGGCAAATAGCCTCAGTTGACTATAAAGGACAAAAACCAGGGCTGCTAGGATCACTGGCTGCTTTACTGTTTCAAAACTGCTTTCTGCTCATCGTGAATGTTTTTTTTTCTCTGCCATGCACCCTGGCGTGGAGAGAGGCAACTGTGAAATTTGTTCATGAAAGCAGGCAAAGCCTAACGTGGAAAGAGCCTGAGAAAAACATCAACCTGTTACTGAAAAATAGTCCATTTTCTGAGTGTCTGATCTAAAGACAGCAGGACATTCACATGATTGGAAACAAATGTCACTATACTTTCCCAGTGCCACTCGTCTGGTGGCACTAGCATCTGTCTAGCATCTGTCCTATAGTACACGTGGTTTAACAACAAGACTTGTGTAATCTAGAAGTACAAAATTACTCTGAGGAGATGGAGCATACCTGCCTTCAGTTTTGAGTTATCTTCATCAAACAATAAGCAGCAGTAAAAATTTTAATAATGGAATGGCATGGGAACTGAAAAAAATTCCACTTCTGCAGCCAAGAATGTGTTTGGAGAGCAGATAGATCAGAAGATGGTTGATACCTTTCAGCTATGAATGGTTTGTACCCATCTCTGACTGCTGACTTGTCATGGTTGATACTCACCTAGTTGACGGCAATATGTTCTTTTAATCTCCTCTGCTCTAAAAAGATGGAATTTTGGGATATCTAAACTTTTAGAAAACTGGCATTTTCTGTCTATCTTATATTTCTGTCTGAAGTACTAGCAGGGCTGCAGTAGACATGGTGACTTATTTGTCACTTATTATCAGATTTCATCTCTGCCTTGATCCTCAAGGACCCTTCTTCATACTCTGATTCCATTATTCCCCCCTTTTCACCTGCTCCACCTCATAATAGAAGACCAGTAGGATATTTTTGTAGCTTCCTTATTGTTACATTGACTTACACAAATCACCAGAATAACTGTGATCTTGAAATATAACAACACAAAGTGAAAATGTAGTTACCCCACGTCATTACTTGAGCAAGCTCTCAACAGGGATTACCTCTTGTTGTTTCATACCGCATAGTTTAATTGAATACAAGAGTCTTTTTAAACTTGTTGGGCAAATAGAGAAATGGAATCACAGAGCTTCCAGTGCTCACCTCTGCTGCTGAGTGTCAAAAAAGCGGGGGTGGGGGTGGGGCTCACTTTTCCACATCCTGCTTTATAAACACCTCATTGTCTACTCATTAACTAGCTATTCAGAAACAGATCTGTCGTTCTACATGCTCTCAGCTTTCAATTTTATGCCATTTCTCAAACCAGTAAAATAAACATATTTATGTTTTTTTAAAAAAAATATTGGATGCATTAGCCTCAAAGTGAAGCTTATTAGTAATATCTCCACTTTTTAAATGAATGCACTAAACATTGCATTGCATTAATTTCAGACTACCTTTTGGTTGAGAAAGAGCAGAATATGAGACCTTGAAAGTCACTTCCTCTGTCTTCCTCTTCTCTTCTATTTCCATCCTGTCCGTCCTCGGCAGGCTTCTTCCCTTATTTCCTCCCTTTTCCTTTTTTAGTTTTCTTTCCTTTTCTTCTTATTTTCCTTCCTCTTTTCTTTTCCTTGCTTTTCTCTGGACTCTTCCTTTTTATTTTCTTTCCTTTAGTTTCTTTTCCTTTACCTTTACTCTAAAATATGTTAGGAGGGGCTCATAACTAAAACAAACAGATGGTGAATTAGTTAAAACCTTGTTTACCAAGATGTCCTCGTGTTTGTTCTCCTGAAGTTGAATGTCCTCCTCACCTTCTCCTCACACTTTCGGAAAGAAGAACTTTGTGGCTTCCATCTCAGACCTTGGTTTTTCCTGAGATTTTTAATTTGCTTCTTACACTAAAAGGGCCAGTGTATTTCAAAATTAACTTGGCAAATTTTGGTTCCTTTCTCTCTATGTTTAACTGCAATGAAAGGAAGCCACCTTTAAGAAAAGGTAGATAATTTCTAAAGAGGCTCTATGATATAATGTGTTTTATGAGAAATCAGCTTACTGTCAGGATACTAACAGATGGAAAACAGACTCCTCATGGAGAGGCGCTTTCACCCTTGCTACTTCCGGTTCCCGGGCCTCTTCCCCTTGGCTGTTCCTGTACCTACAACTTACTATTAATTGGGGCAACTTGCTGTGAATTACTCTCAGCAGTTTTGTTTATAGCTTTTTTCTATATCAGTACAGATTGATAGATTTTACTTCACTGTATGATTTTTATAACTAGAGCTTTTTAGAAGAAAAAATTACTTAGGGTTCTATCCCAAGATACAGTAGTTCCTGTATACACTGTCCCCAGCTTCCTTTACTGTTAATGTTTTCCTTAATATGAGTATACATTTGATTACAGTGACTTAGAAACTTATGTATTCATTGGGTTTCAAAGAATTAGAAGTAGACAACCAAAAAAGCACATTTTTACAATTTAATCTTTCCAAATAAATAAAATTGGTGGTTATGTCTTTATTATAATATATCCAATATAACTGTACATTCAGGAACAAGCAATCATTTACTTTAAAATTCCTTGTATCTTTTCCAAATAATCATAATGGTATAATTAATTATGAAAATATGTTCCCTCATTTAACACATAAATAGTTAAATATCAAAATTGGTCCATTTCTCTAAATCCCTTATAAATCACAACAGGAATAACATTTAAGATGATTGTTTTTAATATTCTGTGTTACATCAGGTTGTTTCATTTTATAAGCTATTTTCATAATATAAATTCATGTTACCAAAATTTCCATGGTTTTTCAGCGATGAGACACTCTTAAAGAGCTGTCACCTAAAGGACTTTTTCAGATGACCTTGAAATTTCTCAGGGTCATTTCTGTAAACATGAAATTTATCCATGTCAGCTAGATATAGCATGTGCTAATGTGCAGTGAACTTTAAAAAAACAGTCAGAAAAAATAGAATATTAGGTAGATCCATGAATTGACATTGTTTCTGCTCTGTACAAAGAAAAAAGATGAAAACCAGTAAAACTTGAAGCCTAGGACCTGTTAAGATGTATTGAATGGTGCTGGCATTGAATGGAGAAAACTCTTCAAGTTTAAAAGCTGCTATTTGCATAGAGAATGTTGTAATTCAAGAGCAAAATAGACATCTCTCGGGTTTATTTGCATTTGATTATCCATGTAGGCATTTTTATAAAGGCATCACGAAAGGGATATAGGAACTAAAAAGAAGTTGCCTCTGTGAAAAGCTGATAGTACACCAAAGTATGCACAATTTGTATGACATCTTGGATTACTTCCTTAGGATAAATCCAAGGAATAAATGAAAGCACTTGTCCAAAACGTCACCCTATGCCTAATACCCTTAATGCCTTTGGAAAGAAGCAGCTGCTTCCCTGGAAAGGCTCTTCCTTCCAAGTCAGTCTGGCTGTGATGAGTACTGAGGGATGTGATAACCTGATGTCAAGCCCAAGAGGTAATCAGATAAATCAGTGCCTATAGAGAAAGGCAAGGGGGGGGAGGGCAACACTAAAGAGAACCATGAACCAAGTCACAGAGATCTGCTGTTGCCAAAGCTAATGGGTCCCTGATGCAGTGAAGATTAGGTTGTTTTGCTACCTACAGGGAATAGTTTGGCTAAAGGATCACTGGTTCCTAAAGAAGGCTCCAGGGAAGCCTTGTGTACAGGCCAGTCTAAATCATGAGCCTTGGCCGGCTGACACATCCCAGACCGGTCATTTCCATTCTCGCCTTGAGTCATAGAGAGCATTGTGAAGCAACTCATTTCTTTTCTCTCCCAAAACATAGCCAAACTGATAGAAAGCATCTGGAGTCATTTCTAGTCATTTTCTAAGTATAAGCCTACTGGTATTTCTCTTCCCCTTTTGCTGAAGGTCCTGGGTGTTTTGTTCTCTAAACTGTTTTTGTTGTTATTTATTCTTTTTTTTTTTTTTTTTTTGAATAACGCTGATCAATACAACAGCATGGGCTGCACATCGCTCATGAAGTCTTGGACTTACACACATCAGATCTCCTCTGACTGCTCTCCTGCCATGGGTGACAGTGCACTTACCTCTGTGACAGAGCTCTGAGAAAGCAGAGGGGATACTGAGGACAACACAATAGCACCAGACACTGAGTTGAAAGCCTGGTGTCCATTCCCCATATGGTCACTCACTGGATGCCAACTATGGTTTCCTTGCTAACTTTAACATGTATATATTCTAGCTCAACATCTGAGCATTGAAAATAGCCTAAAAATCCATTTATCCCTGCTACAGACTGCCATATTTAAAACCAAAAGAAAGTGCTGGGGACATGTGTTTGCTCTCCAGGCATTTTTGAGCATTATGTGCATTTTCTGTGTTAATTGCTTCCATGTTCACAGAGAGGAAGGAAAGAAGGAAGAAAAAACACTAACCCTTTTTAACCCAGAACAGGTGGTGCTTGGTCATGACGTCTTTGATGTAAATAAGCTCGCCCACATCCATCATCACACAAGAAAGATATTCAGAGTTTAGCATTGTATTTTCTCAGAATTAGACACACAGTTCCTGTCTTCCAATCCCTCTTCTCTGCTGCTCCCTTTAAAATGCACTAAGTTCCATATCGATGGTCAACCAGTCTCGTCGAATTTACTTCAGCTTCTCGAAGTGAATCTACTTTTATATACGTAATGGTTTTGTTTCTTCACTGAAATTGTCGGTCATAAGACGGGTACTTGCAGTCACTTCACTTCTCACAGGGAACATTCCATGTACAGTATAGTTTGTAGGCTTCTGTGCCAGCTCTAAATACCATTATGTCTTTATGAGCATGATACTTTCAATTGGTTTCAACTTGCAGCCAGTAAACTCCCATTTAATTTGTCATGCATGGCATCAGTGATCAGGTGATTCATCAGTTCAGGTTTGATTCTTCTCTTTTGAATTTATCATCACAATTTCTTTTGCATGTCTATGACTTCTGCTATTGTCATGTGCGACTGTCCACCCAACATATTAAAGCCAGAGTTAATATTGTACTTGGGAATTTTCCACATCACCACTTCAGAGTTTGTTATTTTTTAGTTTGGTTGTTTATTCAAGGCAATGGTGTCTCATCTGATGGATTCATTAGCTAAATGTGATTAGCTGTTTGATCTTCATCAAATGGAAAATTTGATTTGATATGCCATAGCAATAGAAATCATTAGTAATTCAGAAATTAGAGTGGAAACTTTTTCCCAAAGATATTTTGTAAAGGAAATATATTAGTAGAGGTATCTATCCTCATCCCTTGGTAAGGAGTCTTCAGCAAAGAGGACAAGAAGATGTTATCAGTACAAGAATAAAGTACAATCATGATAATAATAGGATTGTTAATCTTAGAATCTATTCCTAAATTGTTAAAATGACTGCTAAGTATAAAGTTACATGTTTGGGACACACTTCGGGCAGCATCCAGAATTTTCATGGCTAATTTCAGATTTTCCATCCTATCATATTTATCTGGGATCGCTGGAAAGTCAGTGTGGTATTACCCACATCAAGGTAGACTGTCTCTTCACCACATCTTGGAACCAGTTGTAAAACTTTCATGACATCCAGATAACTTTCTCACCAAGGACCCCAGTGTCTGCAAATCATAGCAGGACAGAATCTCTCCAACATTGAAGGACTAGGTGGCCTTGGCTATTCCTGTGGTCATGAATCCAGTCTCATGTGGCTAGACTCAAATGGCACCAGATAATGAATGTACAATGCACCCACTTTTCGCTAGCTTTAAAATCTAGATGTTGGGACCTTAGCACTACAAAAATTGGAAGTCATTGTTCACTGATGAAATTACATACCCGAATCCAATTGTTTCAATCGGGGTACATGTAGCTAGCACACAATGTATTTTATGTTCTGTACTGTCTTTGGTGGAAATAAACCACTCCTAACCATAGACTGTGGACATTCTTACACATTGAGTATGAAGCAAAGCACCTTGGCCTCCAGCCAGAATGAACACAGAAAGTGGGAAGCCATTCAGATATGAGTGGAAAGTTCTGAGCTCCTGGAAAGCTATGTGAGGCAGGGGCCTGGGTCACAATGGTCTCCCTTAAACATGAATCTTTTAAAAATTCAAGTCTTTATTGGTACATTATGAATACACATTGTCATCGCATTCAACATTGAGAGTTTGTACCAGGATATGACATGACTTAATTCTCATTTTTCCCCTCCCCCACCCTACACCCCCACCCCCCAAATACATAAGCTTCGTTTCCTTTTTTTGTTGTTATCACATTCTTTTTCCCCTCATTATTTACCACTACACCCTCTTTCTTTTTAAATATTTTCTATTTCACAATATCAACAATATATACTAGAACTCATTTATATCATTTTCTCATACCAGAGAAAACATATGATATTTACACTTTTATGACCTGTTTATTTTGCTTATGAGGACATCCTCAAGGTACATCCATTTGAGTATGAATGACTCAATCTTGTCATTTTTAATGGCAGAATAATATTTCATTTTATAAAAGAATCACATCTTCTTTATCGAGTCTCCTGTTGATGGACAGTTGGGTTGTTTCCAAGATTTAGCAATCACAAACTGAGCTGCTATAAACATGGGTGCACATACGTCAATATGATACAAATCTTTCAATTCTCTTGTGTATATACCTAACAGAGCAATGATCGAGTCAAATGGAATCTCCAATCCTAGCTTTTTGAGAAATCTCTAAACTGATTTCCACAGAGGTTGTATGAGCCTACACACCCACCAACAGTGGAGAAGGGTTCCTTTTTCTCCACAGCCTTGACAACATTAATTGCTGGCTAATTCTGAAATAGCAGCCATTCTTTGTGGAGTGAGATGAAATCTCAGTGTTGTTTTCATCTCCATCTCTCGAATGACCAGTGATGTTGAGCATTTCTTCATATTCTTCTTAGCTGCTCTTACTTTTTCCTCTGAAAAATATCTGTTTATTTCAGATGTCCATTTTTGAATTGGGTCTTTAAATCTGGGTTGGCTGATTTTTTAAAGCTCTTTATATATTCTAGATAGTAGCGTTTGTCTGAGAAAGAGCTGGTAAGGATACTTTCCCATATTAGTTGTTGCCTTTTTGCTCTGTTGGTGGTTTCCTTTGCTGTGCAGAAGCTTTTTAATAGAATGAGATATCATTTGTTGATTGCTTCTGTCAGTTCTCATGGTATAGAGATTTTGTTCAGAAAGTCTTTCCCTAAGCCCGTGTCTTCAAGAGTTTTACCTTATCTATTTTGAGGCAGATTTAGTGTATCTGTTTTAATATTTGGGTCTCTAATCCACTTTGATTTTAGCTTGGTACATGGTGAAAGAGATAGGCCTAACTTTAATCTTTGGCAAGTTAAAGCCCAGTTTTTCCAGTACCATTTGTTAAAGAGGCTGTTTTTCCTCCATTGATGATTTTGGGTCCATTGTCAAAGATGAGGTGGCTCAGTGTATCTGGAGTTGTTTCTAGATCTTCTAATCTACTCCACTGATCCTCAGGTCTGTTACTCTTCCAGTACAACACAGTTTTTATCATAGTGATTTTATAGTATAGTTTCAGGTTTGGAATTTTAATACCCCCACACACACACACACACACCACCACCATGTCCTTGTTGCTTAGAATTGCTTTTGCTATTCTAGGTCTTTCATGGTTCCAGATGAATGCTTGGATTCTTTTCTCTAGATCTGTGAATATGATGTTGGGATTTCAATCGGGATTGCATTAAATCTGTATAGTAATTCTAGGAGTATAGCCATTTTGGCAATATTGGTTCTTCCTGCCCAGGAGCAAGGTATGTCTTTCCATTTTTTTATATCTTCTTCTATCTCCTTTTTCAAAGTGCTGTAGTTTTCAGAATAGAGATCTTTCACCTCCTTTGTTAGATTGATTACTAGATATTTCATTTTTGGGGTGCTATTGTGAAAGGGACTGACTTCCCAATTTCTATCTCAGCGGGTCTACTGTTTGTACACAAAGGCTATTGATTTTTGAGCATTGATCTTGTATGCAGCTACGCTACTAAATTTCGTGATTAGTTCCAGGAGGTTCTTCATTGAGTTTTTAGGATTCTCTATATAGAATACCATGTCATCAGCAAATAATGACAGTTTAACTTCATCTTTTACTATCTTTATTCCTTTTATTTCTTTCTCTTGCCTAATTGCTATGGCTAATATTTTCAGGACTATATTGTACAGAAGTGGTGAGAGAGGGCATCCTTGTCTTGTTCCTGATCTTAGTGTGAAAGGTTTCAATTTTTGGCCATTTTGTGTGATGCTGGCTGATGGTTTTTCATAGATAGCTTTTATTAGTTTGTGCTCGCTCTCTCTCTCTCTCTCTCTCTCTCTCTCTCTCTCTCTCTCTTGTTTCCTTGTAGTGTTTTTTCCTTTCTTCTTCACTGACCTGGAAAATGCATTCATTGGCTTTCATCTTCAATGTTATATCCATGGAAATCATCCCCAGACACTCCCCAGACTGAATTAGGCCACACTTCTATGAGTCCTGCAATCTCTCATGATTTTCATACACTGTCCCTGGTATGTATTACCATGTAATGTGGTGTAAATAGTTTATCAAGGTATCTGTATTCTTAACTCCCAGTTACCCTAGTGAGAAGAGTGTCCCATCATTCTTAGACCTGCCCCTCAGCCTCTATGGCACATGCTGGAACAAGGGCAGCAGGGGGTCACACAGTCACCTCTCAACTTAACTACATAGACATTTTCTAGAGTGTCAGATGAAAAAGTCTTGGGAGAAATGCTGTGGTAATATGGTGTGCAATCTTTGAGGATGGAGTTTATCACTACTCCCACACCAGGTATAGTGCCTTACATATGATAGCACTTGGCAAGTACTGACTGAATAAAAAACATGATCTTTTTAGACAGATTGATTCTTTCCTCATCTATGATAAATCTATTTGACAGGTTATAGATAGGAAAGCAGAAGGCCAAAGAAACCACAGAGCTAAATGATAACAAAAGTTTATTACCTTGATATTTGGGGAAAGTTTTCTGTAACTCAAATGCAGGCATAGCCATGAACTCATAGCTTTGATCTACTTGTATGTGAAGAATGCTCCTGAGATTTCCATGCTTATATGAACCAATAGGGAACATTTAGTAGCAAGGCCTTTAAGCTTTAGTAGGATGACCCCTCACCAATGGTCCTCTGCCCTAGGTGATGCTGGAAAGTTTAGAAAACTTTCTTCCCTTTATTTATAAAAAGTTAATAATTGCACCTACCTCACAAATCTTCTGGAGAAGGAAAAAACCAAAGTATGTCCAGTGCTTAAGGTCATTTACTTCATGGAAATTGCAGGCATGATGGCTGCCATGGTGCAGGACAAAAGCTGCCTTAATGGCATTTTCTACGGTAACTGAGAGCTTATAATAACAGCCAAAGAGTAATCTTGGAATAAATGTCTTAATGATGTATCTCTTTTACATGAATCAAATTATAGTATGATTGAAAGTAAAAATTATTCTGTAATATTTCACTGTTGTTTTAAATTCTAATTTCCTTTTAAAAAATATCTCAGTATTCTTAGGAAAAGACATGCTTTATATCCCATAATTGATAACGATTTCAGCTCCAGGGAAGCACAATTAGAGAACTCAACAGATCTTGTACTCACACCTGGTGCAGAGACTGGTGCAGGTCATGGTTTGTGGCTGACAGCAGCAGGTCAGCGCTGTCATCCAGGGTGGGGTTGGGAAGAAGGACCCCTGTGCTCTATGACTCCAACACTTCTCTCCAGTAAAGCTCTGCACTGATTTCCCAGACCAAGTTCAAGAATCAATGTGGCACACAAATGTCTCTTTGAACCTAATGTTGCAAGTTGTTTGCTGTAAATATTTCTTTGATGAACATCCATCACTCAAAAATTTCTTTCTTGGATTTTACCCCTCCTCTGAAACCAAGCATGATAGGATAATATTCCTTATTTCTGATCATAAAAAGTAACATGGTGAATTCTTATAATGGGTATTTTTCTTAACGATTGTTTTTCGCATTTCTAAAAGATGAACATCTTATTTTGCTCATGGATCTCTTGAAATGTGGTCAATCTTTTCTTTAATGGTTCTGAGTTTGCAGTTATGTTTAGAAAAGTTGTCTTTCTTTCCTTGACATCTTTTTTCATTATTTCTTATTCTTGTTTTCCAACTGTCTCCTTCATACCAACCTTAAACACTGTCCCTAATCCTTAACTTGAGCCTGGGTCTCCTGTTCTATCTCTTCACCCTTTACAAATTTCATGACTTTTGCTGCTTTCACTAAGTGGATGATATTCCAGATCTCATTTCTAGCCCTCAATTCTCTCTCCTAGTTTCTACAGATTAGGGGCCATTTCTTTCAGCATGCTTGGTCACCACCACATTGTAGGAGAACATAAAGGAGTGCTTGGCTCCTCTGAGACCAGAAGTGTGGAGAGAGCAAGCTGGGATCACTGTGAGCATTTGCCTTTAGAAGCACTGAGCTCTGTAGCAACTGGGCCCAGGGGTCAACAAGTAGTGGAACCAAAAGAGAAGCTGAAAAGTGCCAGTCTGAGAAAGCCCAATTGGAGAATCAACTTGCAGAGACATGTACTTGCTATCCATTTGTTTTATTTTCTTCTTTGATTTTTTTAAATAATACACATTTTTGACAAAAATACAGAAATCTTAGAAGTTAGGAACCCACAATATCTGTCACTGGCTCTAATGGTGGTTAGTATTCTGGTGCACAGTCTTCTATATAAATTTTTGTTTATAAAGATTTAGTTTTTGAACAATAGAAGCATTGACTGACCTCTGGAGAGTCTCCCTGTAGGTTGATCCTCGGTAAAAAAAAGCAGAGGAAACTCCATGATCCACTAGCCAGAGAAGAGCTCCAGCACTGAGAAGATGAGCCTGGAGCTGCACTGGTCATCTGTGCGCCTGGATCCAATGCCCTACATCCCTAGCCTGCTTCATTTGTTGAGCAAAGGTCTTGGTTTAGTTTTGGACACTTTCGGCTATGGAATTTTTCAGCTCTAAGTACTTGAGGGCAAAGCATGTGGAACTGTTAACACGTCACGTGGAATTCTGATTCTCAGAAACATGGAGTTCAAGTCAGAGTTTCCCAGTTTTGACTTTGCAAAGCCAGCGTCCATTCAAAGATTCTGCCTCCCTTCTCAGTTCCATTTCTAGTAGACAGATATTTCACTAAGAAAAGTCACTGTGAAAAATAATGTAGTGCACTTAGTGAAACTAAGCAAGAGGAGAATAAAACAGAGAAGCTATAAAAGCAGTACTTTATGTGAGGAGATACTTGTTTGCCCCACCTACCACACTGGGGCTTTCCCATTTCTAAGTCATTTTTATGTGTTGTGAGGTTTATTCTACACTGAAGAGGAAAGTCCCCAAATCTTTACATAATTGCACACAGACGTGTTCCAACAGTCATTGATACTGTCTCAAGAATGACTAGAAAATATATGGTTTATCTTCCTTCTAGCAATAATTTCACTCTATTCTATCACATCTTCAGTGATCTTCTAATGGAAATTAGCTTCTCCTTGAGCAGCATAATGTAACTGAGTAAGATGGAGTGTGACATTCTCATCCAGTTAGCAATCTTTCTGAACAGAGGAATGGGTTTCTTCCCTCTGGGTCTTTTTGCATCAGCAAAAGACTGAAACACCCAAAGCCCTCACCAGTGGACTGCTCTTGTGTTATGGTAATTACAATATTGTTGTTGGGGTGTAGTCCCATGTCCAGCAACATCAGCACCATTTCCGGGATTGCTAGAAATGTGAAGTTTTGTGTCCACCCTAGATCAGCTCAGCCAGACATTCTGGACCTGAGGTCCAGACAGCTGCTGTGACAAATGATTGCAATGCAAGTTCAGGTTTGGGAGTCTTCGTAAACCACAACCATGCTGAGGATGTCGAGTCAGTTGTCTCCATGAGTTCTAGGATTTGCTGTTTGATTTAAATTTAGTAAACAAGAAAGGATTTTGTTGAATGTGGTTGAGAGTTGCACGTGTGACCAATAGAAGAACTCTGGAAAACAGCAGTTCTGATGGGTCTGAGTTCAAAGCAGAATCAGGGTTCATTCATGTCATTTTTGATTGAAGAGGGTTGATCTTCCCTGTCCTGTGATAGTGCCTGGCTTCTAGTTAGCACTTGGTCTTGTGGAATCCCAACTACTGTCAACTCACCTGTCACTCCTGAGTGGATTCTGATGTGTTTGGGTAAACCATCAGTTTAAATCATTTCTGTATCACTCAGTCCCAAAATGATGTCATATATCTAAATTCTTACTAAACTGAAGTCAGTGGATGCCTGGAAGTTGCCTCAGTATATGCTAGAAATCCCTAAGTTCTCCTTTCCTTGCTTACACAAAGCCTTTGTCTCCTCCACACCCTGTTCCACCAAAGCTGAAAAATACCTATTTTATTTTTTTCTGATCTACACTATGTTCCTATTTCTGAATTTGTAATAATTGAAAATTTATTTTCTTTCCATAAAACACAATACTTTTTAGTTTAGGGTCATGCTGCTACAGAGATTCTACATTTATCAGTCTTTTCAAAGCACAAAACTAAATAAGGCTTCCAATGTTGTTTTGGAAAATTACTGCCCTTCACATATTTTATGACCACTTAGATATGACATTGGGTGGCAGACATTTATGATCCTCACTTTAAAAAGAAGATATTCTCTTTGAATTGCTATGACTTTTATTTTGCAATTGTGATATTATTATAAAGCATTTAAAACAGAATGATAGGTGTGGGTGACTGCTCTGTGGTTGGAGTAGCCATACCTTTATGGGTCATGCCTAATTACACTGCTCATGATAGTACCACCACATTCCTTTTAACCATGTTGAGAATATACTATAGCTTACAGATTTCAACTAGTTAGGCAGTTGACTCAAGGGCTTACTTTTTGAATAAAAAAAATGTCATGAGGAGTAATTGTAAATTTAGCAAAATGTGTTTATTAGCTCATTCTTAATTTCACATCCTACTAATTTCATTTCCTGCAGTTCTGGTAAACCTCAAATTACCTCTCATTGCACAGTTACATTATTTAGGAAGTAAAATAGAAATTGCACAATTGTGATTTATGAGCTCATGACAAGGAGCTGATGTTTTGTCAGCCTCTTGAGTCCAAACTCAATGTGTTTAGGCATTCAGGAAACTGGAATGAAAGTAAACAGCATTTTCACACAAAGAGATCTTGTTATTTGTGTATTTAAAGGGTAAGTATCATCAGATTATTGGAAATAAGTCCTCCGACTAATGGTTCTACAAGAACACCTCAAACGTTAGAATATTAATTTTTATCAAGACCTTCGCTCTAAGTCTTCTCTTGAACAAGTAAAAGAAGTATCTTTGGAGATTTTTTTTATCCATCCATTCACTTTTCAACATTTTCTTTGATCACTTTTTAACATATAGTACCTGTAGTCGTCAGCTATTATAATTCCAAGCTACTTATTTTCTGTGTGAGTAAACATACACATACAAAGAATCGTATGAAAGTAAATTTCAGGCAGTCCAATATTCTATTCCTCCATATTTCACCATGTGCCTTCTTGGGATAAAATTTTTTTCTTGTGTAACTTATACCATTATCATGTGTAAAAAAAGAGAAAATTCTTTAGTGTTTTCTGGCATCCAGTCCATATTTATATTTTCTCAACTTTTCTAACAATATGTTTGAGAACTTTGCTTTTTTTCCCCTTTCATCATTTATCTATCTTTTCTGCTTTTAATGAGAATTCTGTAAGATGCCATTTCCCCCTTTCTATTTGTTATCAATTTAGCTTTGATTTTTCTTTTAAAATGTGGTTGTGTAGGGGTTTCTGGTGTAACTGTGCATTTAATGTAAGTTCACTTTCACATCACCCAACAGCACTAGTGTGTAATCTCCAGCCTCTCCCTCCCAGCTTTTCTTACACTGCCGTGCTGCATTTCACCATCGTGTTGCTAGCATTTTCTTTCGATTCTTCCTTGATGTTTTATCTTTCTTCTTCCATTTCACATTTGTTCTTGTACCTTGTCTACTTTTTTGTTGTATCCCTTAGCATATTAATTACAGTTATTTTATATTCATAGTTTGATAATTCTCAATTGTCTGTCATATTTGAGCTGGGCTCTGATGCTTGTTCTGATATTTCAGATTGTTGTGTATGTCTGTTTTATTTATTTTGTATTTTGCCCTTTAGTTTAACTTGTAATGTTTTATTGAAAGCATATATGATTTATTCAGTGAAAGAAAGTGAAATAGGTAAGCCCTGAAGGTGAAATTTCATGTTTATCTGTCAGAGTTATGTGGTGCTTATTGGAGCTATGATGTTAGTGATTAAACTGTGTTTCATTTTCTTTTGTTTCTTGTCTCCCTGTTGTCATGGATCTCTCAAAAGACTCTTACTTCAATACAGTTAGAGGCTGGCAGTTCTTCTAGCTGGAATTCCTTATTTGTATCCATATGGTAAGAAATGTATCTGCTGGGGATGAGGAGCACATGTGAGTCTTATGCTCAGGGCTGTAACTCATGGATCCTGTCCCTGGCTTGTGACCTGTCTGAGAAGGGATAGGGTGGCTGCCTGTTTATATTTCTCTTTATCTATGGAAGTTCCTTCTGCAAAATGGAAATTAAGCTCTTGAGGTCAGGAATAGAACCTGTTGCATAGTGGTTTTTTTTTTTTTTTTTCCTTTCCTTGTCTATACACAGGGTGTCTGTCAGCATGATGATTCCCCAGCCCCCTGCTGCCCAGGAAGTAAAATTCAGGGAAGTCTGGGCCTTCTTCCCAGAGTGAGTCCTTCCTTGCAGTTTCTGATGTTCACACTGGTCCACACTGAGCCTGCAGTTATGCCTCTTTTGCAGCATAATGTTTGTATCTGTGGGATGCTGGTCCTATTTGCAGTATTTGCTGTACTCATCTGTCTTTCCAGCTCTTGAAGAAACTGTTGACCGTATAATCATGAATCTCTGAGGAAGTTAAGAGGAGCCACTGCTTTTCAGTTTGCCCAACATTTTTGCTGTTGTGGTGGAGATGGAGTAACAGGTTCTCAGTTCTTTACATGTCTGTGGAAGCTGAAAGCTCACAGCTTTTCGATTTTGAACCTAAGAAACAAAGCATCATACATTTTAGTGGTTATCATATTCTCCATTTAGAAAGAATCCAACTGAACTAAACATTATTTAGAAATGTCACTGACATTTAAATCATAGAAGTTTGAAATTATGACTCTATCAGCTTGTTTCTGTGTGAAGGGGAATGTGAATATTAGGTGGGAAATGGTCACATAATTAATTTTGTGAAAATACTAAAAAAAGTTGGCTACTACTCTTCAAGTGAGCAGATTTTATAGTATTTAAATTATATCTCAATCAAATTATTATTAAAGTGTATATTTAATATAAAATTACGATATGATAGGTGAATGTTTAGACTTTTAAAAAATGTATTATAGAAAATGATGTTTCTATTAAACTTTTTCAAAAGCCCCTCATCCCCCACTTGAACATACTTATCCTATAATGGCTGAATTTTCTGAAGCAGTTCTGGAAGACTTCTTTTGTAAATGTCTTCACAAAATGTGATTAAAAATATAGCGAATTCTGTTTTCAAGGATCATCGAACCAAAAAAGTAAGCTCATAAGACCATTATGCTGTGTCTTTATCCATCTTACTGACTGGCTCTAGCACCATGTTGCTTCTAGTTCTTCCCCAAGGTCAAAATGATCTTGAAAGGTGACGTTTTGAGTTAATTCAAGACATTGCAGCAACCACAACTGCTCAACTGAAGACCCTCCAGATCTGCTTCTGAAAGTGGACAGAACCAGACAAGTGTGCTCAAAGTGAGGGGCCCTGTTTTGAAGTGGATTAATGCCAAAATATCTTTTGTTGTAATAAATAAATATTGACTATTCACACACTTTCTGATCACACATAATATGTACAAATAATCTCGAGAACATCTCTTCTGTCAAATACACAAAACATTTTTTAAAATTCCAGCATGAAGAAGCCCATGAATGCTAACAGGAGTGAACTAGTACTGTTTCTTTTTACTTAAAGTCATACTCAGTTATGTGGGATGTTCTGATGATTTTACTTCATTCTTGTATATTTAATATTATAATTTTCTTCATGCTGCTTTATTATCTTAAAGCTACACAAAAATCCCTCCAAAATGCTATAATGAAGGTCATTAGGCTGCTGTGATAGATTTTATCCTCTTCTCTGGTTTTATGTTATTTGTAGTTGACTTGTGATCTTCTCCATATTCCACTTCTTCAATTCAAACTCTCCATCAGAATTCCGGAGGAGTATGTGCAACCCACTGCATGATCCCCCTGATGCAGTGAAAAGGACAGGGTCAATTACTACTCAAAATCAGTTAACTTTGAGGGGAGGTATTTGATCAACAGGAATTATTAGTCTAGAATTAGACATAGCCCTAACATTATTTAATTAGAACAAAGAGAAGAGATAGCAGTTGTCACTGGTCACCTTAAATTATTTAAAGTTGTTGAAAAAAATCCTTTCTTAACCAGGCAGGCCTGTGATATTGAGCTCTGAATTGAGGTTATAGTTCCAGTGATGGCAAGTAGAACTCACATAATTGATTAGGAGTGTTCTTTATATAGAAGGATTGTGAGATAGACAGTTGAGGCTGAAGAACTGTATTTACTAGAGATGGGGAGAAAGTGACAGTATCAAGACTCTGTATCTTACAGTTCAACTCTGATTAAGTTCACCCTCTGTGATACGTGGACAGAGATTTCATTTGAGTGTTTCTTGTTTGTGTTTTGAGCTTGGAGCCATATTTTAGGAGCAGCTCAGCTCACAACATTTTGCAAAGTTTTTCTACATGGAAAGTTGACAAAAATATTTGGAAGAAATTGTGAGACAGAGATCTCCTAGGGGTGGTTTATTAGTCTTATAATAAATCCAGCTTGTTTAGGAGCTGCACAACAGGGAGAACTTGGCAAGAATGAATAGCTAGAAGCTCCCAATGAAGCAAATTCAGATGTCCAAAGTGAGAAAATGGTGGGTGTCGTGTGGCATTTAATTAGCTGGCAGGAGGGGGTTAAGGAGGGGATCTGGTGGAAACTCCTCAAGTATTACAGTAGTGAAAGCATAAGATTTCTCCACCTGTTTAATCAGAAGCTTAAGATTGAAACCTATCTATGCATTAACAACACTACTGAGTCTATATACTCAATTGATGCCTTTGTAAGCTTTGAGCTAACAATTATATATTAATATAAACAATGTTATAATGTTTCCCTATATGACATAGCATATTGAGGCTTATATAATAAAAAAGTTGTAATAATATATCCACTTATTAGCCCTGTTTTATAGATTTGGGAAATAATTCCTATGAAATCGACTAAAAGTTGTTTAGTTTCATGAGTCAGAAGAAGACATGTGATACTATAGGAAACCAAGTACATCTCTCTGCTTTATAGTGAATGCAGACTTCATTGTAATCTTTCAGGAATTTACAAATAATAATATACCCCCAACAAAATGGCAGAAAGGTATTTATTTTAAAGCCTATTGATAATCTTAATTATATATAGCTGTTTGAATAAAGCACATCATAAGTGAATTAAGTGATTATTAAAAAATTCTTTTCAACTCACTGTAGTTCTAGAAGGATGAAGGGCTCAGGTAGATGAGGACACAAAGTTCTAACAGAGATTTCTCAAGCAATCTTTGAAAATTCAGGTTTCCCCTGACACTGGGAATTCAGGACAATGTGATACATCTACACCCTTAACTTCACAGACATCTGTATCCAGGACTGAAGTACTGGGTATGAGGGTTTCACTGGGGCTATGAAGTGCTTCCTTGGACTGTGTTAGAGCTATGGAAACACTGCTTCACTCAGCATGGTCCACAGTGTTGTCCTGCTCCCACCGTTCATTCTTTCTGCTGAGTGATTTTGGTGGCCAGCCGTTATCTTGTGCTCCATTCTGCTCATTTCCCTGTAAGTCTTCCCAGATGTGCTTACCACCTCTGCACTGGTATTTTCCTCTTAATTACTTTGTTTACTACACCCCAAGGCTAACTTCTGTTGATCTGATCACGATTTGATCCCATCTCCGCTGCAAATATCAAGACCCTCATTTATTTATTTATTTATTTGGTCAGTCAAAAAATAAAATTATTTATTTATTTTTTTATCTTTATTGGTACATTAAATATACACATCATGATTGCACTCCATAATGGGGATTTGTACCAGTATAAGACACAACTTAATTCTCATTTTTTCCCATAGCCCTACCCACCCTACCACCCCCCCATATACATAAAATTTGTTTCCTTACTTTTTTGTTACAATCTCAACATTTCCCCCCTTCACCCTATTTTACATTGAGCATTTTCTATTTCACAATATATAACATAAAATGCTAGGACTCATTTACATCTTTATTTTCTCATACCAGAGAAAAGATGCGATATGTACCTATCTGTGCCCTATTTATTTCACTTATGAGGATATCCAAGTTTGAATCATTTCTACTTAAATGGAAGACCCTCATTTATTCATCTTTGCTAATAGTTCAGAGTCTCCTATCTGCTTAAATCAGGGTTGTATTCTCCATCAAGATGTAAAGACTCTTAAGAGATTTATCTATTATGATTACCTATTTGCCTGTTATGCAATAAATATTATTTTTCTATACATTTCATTTCTGTTTCTTTATGGTAGGAAAATAATCAAAGCTACTTGTGCTACTTTTAACAAATGTGCTCAAGTAAGTTGCAGACCCTGGCAATAGGTCAATGAATATAATGAAGTGTAGTCCTGTCTTTGTGATCTTGTCCTCTGGTAGAGGGATATAACCACTTGACCAGTAATTCAGATACTGTATCCTATGAATGTGTCTTTAAAATATGAGTGAGAAATAGATTTAAAGTCTTCTAATAAAAATATATTAAATATTATGTTCAAATTGGTTATTTCAACAAGTCTTTATTAAATGCCCAAATGAAAGGTAGCATCTTTGAGGTTCTTGTGACTCACTGATCTGTGTCCTGAGAGTAATCACGATCCTACCGAGCTAATGTTCTATTAGAAGGAAAAGAAAACTAATAATAAATTCATGAGATTAAATACTGAAACTTGTTGTGTTATTTCTTCCTATCCAACAACAAGGATTGTCTTTCCATTTTCTGATATGCTTTTCAATCTCCTTTGTTTTCAGAGTGAGATAGTTTTCAGAGTAGAAGTCTTTCATCTCCTTTGTTAGATTGATCCCTAGATATTTCTTTTTTTGGATGCTATTGGGAAAGGTATTAATTCCTCAATTTCTATTTCAGTGTGTCTGTTATTTGTGTATAAAAAGGCTATTGGATATCAGAAAATGGAAAGATATCCCTTGTTACTGGATAGGAAGAACTAATATTGTCAAATAGCTATACTCCCACAACTATTATATAGATTCAATGCAACAGCAATTGAAATACCAACAGTATATTTCACAGATCTAGAGAAAATAATCCAAAAATTCATCTGGAACAAGAAGAGACCTAGAATAGCAAAAGCAATTCTAGGCAACAAGGACATGATGGGGGGGTAATCACGATCCCCCACTTAAAATTATATTACAAAGCCACTGTGATAAAAATGATAAGGAACTTGAAAAGTAACAAACCCAAGGACAAATGGAATAGATTAGGTCAAAAATCAACTTTAGATAGACTAAGCCACCTCATCTTTGAAAAAGGAGCTAAATATCCTCAATGAAAGAAAGATAGCCTTCTTAACAAATGGTGCTGGAAAAACTGGACCTTAACCTGCCAAAGAATAAAGCTTGACATATCTCTTTTCCCATGCACTAAACTAAAATCAAAGTGGATTAGAGGCCTAAATACTAAAACAGAAACACTAAACCTTCTGCAAAACAGGTTAGGTAGAACTCTTTGAGACACTGGCTTAGGAAAAGACTTCATAAACAAAACCTCTATAGCATGAGAACTAGCAGAAGAAATCAACAAACGGGATTTCATCCTATTATAAAGCATCTGCACAGCAAGGGAAACTATTAGCAGAGCAAAAAGACAACAAAATACATGGGAAAAAATTTTACCAGCTCTTGCTCAGACAAAGGCCTACTATCGAGAATATACGGTAACTTAAAAAATCAGCCCTAACCCCATATTTAAAGATCCAATTCAAAAATAGGCATCTGAAATGAACAGATACTTTTCAGAGGAAGAAGTAAAAGCAGCTAAGACGCATACGGAGAAATATTAAACATCATTAGTCATTCAAGAGATGCAGATGAAGACAACACTGAGATTTCATTTCACTCCACAAAGAATGGCTAGTATCTCCAAATTAGCCAGCAACAAATGCTGGTGAAGCTGTAGAGAGAAAGGAACCCTTCTCCACCACTGGTGGGAATGTAGACTGGTGCAACCACTATGGAGATCAGTGTTGAGATTCCTTAAAAAACTAAAATTAGAGGGCCCATTTTATCCTGCTATTCCCCTGATAGGTATGTACTTGCAAAAATTAAATGATTAATACTACAGTGACATTTGTGCACCAATGTTTATAGCAGCTCAGCTTGTGATAGCTAATTCTTGGAAACAACCCAATTGCCCATCAGCTGGAGACTGGATGAAGAAGATATGACTGTTTTATAAAATGGAGTATTATTTTGCCATAAAGAATGATAATTGAATTATTTATACTCAAATGGACATATT
>PVIR01006457.1:0-19518 GCA_004026965.1 Petromus typicus
GAACCACTGAGATAACTCCCCGGCCCTGGAATTCTTTACAATATAATCTACTGTGGATATTGAGTAACTCCTTAAACTGTAGGACAACAAAGTAGTGACATCTCATATGACCCTAAATGATGAGGGAGGAAGGAATTTTCTGGAATGTTCTGTTGAGTATCAGAAGTTATAGGGTCCAACTAATTAGCAGTGTCTGCCACCTGCTAAATGTGTAAAGCAATGATATTGGTGGCAGAGTGGTTTCAAACTGCCAAATTCTTATTCTAGCATTTGACCAAGTCTAGTGCTTTGTACAGTGAGCAAAGTACCTTTCCCACAACTTTTAGCTGTAAAATTTATAAGCATATCCTTGTGACACCTGAAACTATTTCTATCTTCCTTCCCATCTGAATGCCTTTGTTCATGTGTAGGAACTTGAAGCCACTGGCCACAGTTTTGTGGAGACAATGATCTGTGCTGCAGGTGATGCTATACCAAGTAAATTCTCATGAACATCATCACCCCTCCCTTACAAGCCAGCAGGGAGAGCTATATTTTCATATATGACCTTTAGACAAAGTAAAGGAAATACGAATGTTTATGTTATGCACTTCTCTTTACATTATCCTTTGCCTTGGCCTATTTCACTCTACTATAAAGAGGAATTTTAAAGTAAGATGCTAGTATAAATTCAGTGCTAAATGCATCTCTCATCATTACCTCTACCATTAGATTTCAACAATTTTCATATATATATATATGTATATACATGTTTTATATATACCTATATATAGCAGTGTATTCAATATATGCAATGGAAATATTAGAGAAATGAACTAAAGTTGAATTTCTATGAAAAATGTATGTAAGTTACTTTATGCTATATTGTTGCAATAGAAATTCTGTTGACAAAGTAAATTGCAATAATGCTCTCAGCAGAAAATTTCTTCACGATAAAAAAATATAAAAAAGGAAAGTAAAAACTAAGCAAATTGGGAAGCATGTTGCTATAACCATAGTTAAACTCTTTCCTCATTAATCTAATTTATGAAAAGCCACATTGACTCAACATATAAAGTAGTGATACTACACAAGTTTACACAAGATCCATTTTTAAAAGAAAAATGAATGAGAATTTCTAATATCAAAAGTACAAGGGCTTAGTAGGTGACAGAGAGATCAGCTTTTCTGTTAGCCATCAAAAGCAGCTGAAGACTACAGAGAGACTTTATAAGAAAATTATTCTAGTACTGAGTGTTGGCAATAGTGTCAATCTGGTCCTATACAACTTCTCATATTTTTTAATTTAAATCTTTATTGGTACATTATGAATATACATCATCATTGCATTCAACATAGAGAGTTTGTACCAGTATTGACTTGATTCTCATTTTTTCCCCTTTCTTGTTGTGCTGTAACCCACAGCCCCTATATACATAATCTTTGTTTCCTTTTTTCTTTATACTATCACATTCTTTTTCCCCTCATTATTTACCCCTACGCCCTCTTTCCTTTTAAATATCATATATTTTCTCTGGTATGAAAAAATGAAGTTGTAAATGAGTTGTAGGATGTATAGTTGATATTGTGAAATAGAAAATATATAAAAGAAAAAATTTTTAACTTCTCATATTTTAACAAAAAAGAAAACCTTTGAGTGGAAAGCAGAAAGATCCAGTCAACCCCCACACAACTGAGGGAATAATGGCAGAGTAAAAAAATAAGAGAGAATTCTGAAATAGTTCCCTGCATACTCTTCACTTCAAAACAACAAAGTCTTAAAGACATAAAGAGAAATTACCGCAGCTGGAACCCAGTTCGGTGCTAATTTAGACACCACAGACCCCTGAGGAAATCCCAAGACTCCCCACCCCAACATGTTCCAGCTTGCAGAGCTCTTGACAGTAGTAATGTGGAGAAGCAAGGCCTAGGCATGGATCACTTAACAGGTGGGACTCAACTCATTTCTAGCTTTTTAATTTTTGCTATGACATTTTACAGCCACACATAAAACTGTAATACATAAACAACAACAGCTAGGGGTGAGGAAAAAGTACACGTCCTCTCACTAAACAGAAAGTATAGCAGAGAGAATTTCTCAATGCTGAATTTGTACCAGTATCATTGTCCACTAAGCAGAATGTTCGCTCAACTTGGTGGAACTGAAACTTAAGTGTGTTGTTTCAAGAACAGATAGTAAAGGTTCCCAGCCATAAAATTCTTTGATTATAATGCCTCATCGTCCCCAGGATCCCTTTAAGCAGAGGCCGTTGAGTGGCTTGAGTGGCAGAACAGATAGCCAGGATTTCTATCTAGATTTTACAAGGAGAAAGGGAACTCACTTGAGTAAGGAAGAAAATGCAGAAAGAATCCTTCCAGACTGTTTATTTGTGTGTGGTTTTTGCTTATTATAGATATATTTGTCATCTTTTTAAAAACCCCATTAAATAGGAAATGAGAGTTCTGAAAAAAAATTTAATAAAAATATCAATTAAATATTACACTGGTAAAAATTAGCATAGTTTTAAAAGTATTTAGTCTTGGAAAATAAGAAAAGTAAACCATACATGCGTTTATATTAAAAAGCTAATAGAAAAAAATTTAAAAACATGAATTCTAAGAACAGAGAGAAAAGATAAAATGAGGCAAATAATTTATTTTGCATTTAGAGGTGGATTTTAAAAGAACCAATTGCATAAGAACAGAAGGTAGAATGGTGGTTGCTGGAAGTGTGGCTGGGGGAAGGGGGATGCTTTAAGGGAAGCAGGGTGCGTTAGACAACTCTGAAGCTGGGAGGAGATGATAATTACTTAAAGTATGTTAAAAAGTTGATTCAGTCTCTCAGCACTGTATGTATATGCAGTAATATCACATTATGCCTCATAATCATATGCAACTGTCATGTCAAAACATTTTTTAAAGGATGTTAAGTAAATAGGCTGAAATTTTAAAAGTACCAGATTAGCTATGGAAACAAAATTATTTCAAAGATTAAAATGATGTAAGTTGAGAAAGAACAAAAATACAAATTTTTCTACATATGGAAGACAAGGAAGAGGAAACTAAAAACTGTAGAATAAGAAGAGACTAAGAAAAGAATCTGTGAAATAATACATGTAGAATACAAAAACAGATCTTATATGAATAATGAATATAAATGAAGTACTCAGAAAGAGTTAAAAGAAAAAAAAAGACTACATTAAAAGAGGCTTTGTGCATAATAAACATAATTATTTTGCTAGGCAAAATGATCACAAAGTGAACAATTCCTTATGATATTCAGCACTCAAAAGGAAAAAAGATCTCTAAATATTGAGCCAGAGGAAACATAACCTCAAATGTGGAATTAAAATTACTATTTAAATCAGAAATCATTCTGGCTTCAAATCCATATGCATCTATAGTCACTAAAAGATGTGGCAGAAATATCCCTGAACTGGAAACTATGAATAATTTTTTATTTTCATAGTATAGAGCAATAAAAATTATGTGCACTATATGTAAAAATTTAGAATAATGAATCTTATAATAGTAATATAAAGCATTAAAGGAAGAAAAATTACTGGAAAATTCTACAACTTCTGATAATACTCATGAATCTCATGCATTTTTTGAAAATAGAACAAACTGTGCATTTACACGTTGAGTAACAAGTTTTTTAAATGTTGATATACAATTAAACAATCACTGAACATAAAAACAGCTGATAGTTTCTTTGTTTTGGAGAGGCTAGAAATATACAACACTGGAGTTTCCAGGAGAGAAAATGGCTTTTTTCACCCAAATTTCAATGTATTAACTTCATCTGGATCACACTAACTGCACAGAGAGAGAGACAGAGAGAAAATTAAGGAGGAAAAGAAAAGAGGGAGAGAAAAATGCAACATTTGAAACTTTAACAGTGACCAGTTATTTCATGATGATTATTCATTTTAAAAATTTCTGTTTGTTTTCATTTTTATTAGTCCTGTATATATTTGCAGTGCATAATGTTTACATTCCTTGTAGGGAGTTGGTACATGTACATAACAGGGAAAAACTTTTAGATAAGTTTTATATTAGAAATTTAATGGTGATAATTAAATAAATAATATACTCGATCACCTCAAAAGCAACAGCAGAAAAAAAAGGTAAACTTACCAAGTTAAAAGACAGTGGAAAAGATGAAACAATAGAAACCAAACTAGTAAGTGAAGTTATAGAAATTACTCCAATTCCATCTGATCATTAAAAAATATGTGAATTAAACTTATTCACTTAAAAATACAGAGACAATATAGACTCTCAGATTAAAACATCCCTGATCTTGTTTCAAAATGCCATTCTTACCTGAAAATAATCAGTGCTTCTTAGTGAAATGTTGATTTCTGAGCTAGAAAAAGATAAGTAAATATCTGTAATGTGCTAATGATATAAAGAAATAGCCAATGCATTGTAAAAATTTTTCAATAGAGAAAACTAACAAATTCCACTACAAGAGAAGTATAACCTGATACCAAAATAGGATAAGAAAATCATAGGAAACATCATCTAGTTCCATTTTAAAGGTGGGCTGAAATTAGCATCTAGAACTTTAGCCAATTTTAAATCCACTATAAGCACATGGGCACGTGAGCCCCATTTACGCTATCAAACTGACAAAAATGGGAAAGGCTGAACCAAGTAGTAGTACTACAGTTGTGGAATATGGGTATCCATTATAATACCCTTAGAATTCATCAAATTGGCTGCAATTTGAATGTTCATACTCCTATCTAAGAAGATCTTAAATAAATAATCGAGTAAAGGATATATCATCTGCAAGGATGTTAATTTTGAAGTGGAATTTAGGATTAAAGAGATATTGGTTTTTATTTCCTGTCACTCTCCACTCCAGATATGAGAGCTAAGTTAAGCCACAAACTGAACTTAGGGTGAGGACTCAGTACCCCTCCATGGCCAGGTGACAGTCCATCATGAGTATGTGGCTGATGTGCACTTCACTGATTTAACCCCAATCATTATGGACTCAGCCATTGAGAAGCTATAGAAGTGACTTTAGTCAGTGGTAGGGGAGGATCCACTGGACAGCTCATCAGCTACAGGCTGTGGAGGTCTACCTCAGAGTTTCTAATACACAGAATGAAAATTTGAATGTCTGACAAGGTACTAGGTGCTCCTGATGTTGCCCAAGGACCACATTATGTGTAACACAGCTCTAAGAGAAATCTGATTCTTTTCCTCTCCAGTATTCTTAGAGTAACTGGCTAGAGAGAAAATGGAAAAGGAGTCTAGGGCATAAGGCACTCTTATCTCCCCCTGTCCTACATTCTACCTTTATTTTGTTTTCAGAGGAACATTTATAGTTTTAAATCGTATATGTTCTCTGAAATCCTATAGTAGCACCTTCCTCTTTTTTTTATTAGAGTACAGAAATAAAACATCTATCATTATTTTAAAATGAAAATGTAGCATTATTATTCCTTCTTCCTTACTGCAGACTAATATACCATCATATACATATATCACATCTTAAAAAATTCATTCACCAATTAATGAATATTGGTTGTTTCTACTTTTTTTAGCTATTTTGATTAATGCTACTATGAACGCTAATGTGCAAGTTTTATGTGCATATGTTTCATTTCTTTTGATTACATACTTGAAAATAAACTGCCAAGTTATATGATAAATTGAGCCAAGGCTATCGGGTTTTTTTGTTTTGTTTTGTTTTGTTTTTAGTTTTTTGAGACAGGGTCTTGCTTTGTAGTCCAGGCTAGTCCTGAACTCAGCCTCAAACTCATCAATCCTCCTGCCTCTGCCTCTCAGTGCTGGGATTACAGGCATAAGCCACGACACCCAGCACTGCAGTATGTGGTGCTGATTGCTGGTGGGTGTGAGTCACTATGCCTGGCATTGTATGTGTTTACCAAGGATCAAATTAGGGAATTTGTACTTGCAAGGCAGGTGCCAGAACCACTGAGCTAAATTCCTGGCCCAAGCCCCGTCTATCTTCAACCTTTAAAAGGCTGTCTGGATGTTTGCAAAGTAGCTACATCACTTTAAAATCTTGCCAGTAGTTTACAAGAGGATCCATGTTTCCATATACTCACCAGCATCTGTTATTATGACTTATTTTATAGCTACACTTGTGGATCTAAAGTAATATTTTCATGTAATATTGGTTTGTATTTATCTGATGGTAAAGCTATATTTCAAAGTGTTTTTTCTTCCCTGAAAAATATATAGCACTTTAAATTGTCTTTTAGGAGTAGGTTCACATTTTACTGTTTCATTCTCATTCAGTTCTTGCATTTAAAGCACATTAGATATGTCTTCTTAATGACTTAAAACACATCCTCCTGAATCAATACCTTCTCATTACCTTTCCTTTTGCTCTTCTTATGTTGCTACACTACACAGTCACAAAAGAAATATTACATGAGTTCAGAGGGAAAGCCTGGAGTGCATAAAAGTGGCCTTAGAAAGTTGAAGATTTCTTTTTAAAGTCTTAATTATTTCAATATTTGGTCAAAATGAAGACGCGTATGCCAAAAGATGATAGGCAACTGCAAAACGAAGTGCAGGTCATGGGGTAATCTACAAGCACAAGGAAAGTAAAGGAAAGATGAAGCTTAGTGATTGCCTCTTATATAACATCTGATATTGTTAAAAAGCTCTATTAAAATGATACAACTTTCCAACTGAGAGAGAATTCAAATGGCTATTGAACACGCCCTCTCCTAGTGGCTGCGATCAAGAAGTTGGGATTTCTAGGACGGCCAATTTATCGGTGCTGCTACACAATTATCCAAATTTGACAAAAATGTGAAAGCTTCATGTGCATACCCAATAGAGGTACAAAACTGTGACTTCCTTAAGGGATCCAATCCAACCACTCATTTTAAGACCAGAAAATCAAGGTCTGCAAGGGCTTTTCTCAAAATTGCTGGAGCACAGACAAAGCTTGAAGGGTAATCTCATGCCTCTTCATCTAGTACTCTTTGATTGCCCTGGGTACTATTGACTGATGCCTGTATCCCTTTAAGTTTAAACTGAAATCTTAATCCTCAGTGTGGCAGGATGAGGTACAGCCTCTTGGAGGTAATTAGATCATGAAAGCTGTGATAAGAATTAGTGGGGTGTTCTTATGAAGGGGACCCCAGAGAAGGACTCTTTTCCCTCTTCTACCATTACAGAACACAGTAAGAAGATCCTGTGGCTATGTGTGAACCAGAAACAGGTCCTGCACCAAACACTGGATCTCTTAGTCTTTTTTTTTTCCTGTGGAACTTCTTAGCTCCTAGGACTGTGAGAAGTAAATGTGCACTGTTCATAGGGCATCCTCTCATAGCATTTCTTTTACAGCAGCTAGAAAGAGACTGAGACCCAATACTTCTTGAGTTGGTAAAGCACTTTCCATTTTATGCACACAAAACAATTTGATTATTTTCATCCCTATTACTACCTAAAGCAAGGATCTCCATCCTTTCTGCCCAGTCACATAGGCCAGCATCATCTGATTCCTGTGAATCTCTACCACAGCCTCTTTCATTGCATTTCACTGTTATTTCTTTCAACTTTCTTGGTAGCCAGTAAATCTGTTCTTCACCGCCCAAGAATCTGTATCTATTTCTCCTCAACTATTACTCCAACACAAAGTGATGATCAGATTCACTGTCTCAAACTCTGCCCATTAGCACAATTTTTCCCCACTGCCCATTTTCTGTGTCATTCATGAGTAAGATCGCCATGTAATAACAGTCCATTTGCAGCCTGTACCCATATTCTAAGCTGACTCTACCGTTGAAACTCAGTTTTTCTCTCCTCCTTCAGCTGTTGTTAAGGACATTTACATAGTCACTGGTATTAGCTGAAGGAAAGAAGGCATAGAAATGACTATTGATGGCATGCTAGTAAGATCATTTGATTATGTCTTTGGTTTTGTGCATTTCTGACCCAGAATGCAATGCCAATTTATAATGAATTGTTATTGAAACTTGCAGCTTGGCACTCAGACAACCAACCAAATGTCATCTGTCCATTTATGATCACTTTGCATTTCAGGTCACATGTGTAATCTCCACCAGTGCCTAGTGGTGCAGGAGCTATATTTGAACACTGTGTAAGGTTCTATAACTTCAGATGCTATGGGTTTGCTCAAAGTGAAAAAGACTACCTGGTGATTCTCCTGTAATGGCTGGTCGGGAGCTGCACAGAATATCACTTGATGCCACATATGTCACCATAGCATCTGCTGGGTTTTATGGTCTAGGGCCCACGATGAGGTTACCAGTGGCCTGTACTTGCAAATTTGAGTTCTACCCAAAGCTCTCAAGCTTTGTGTCAATCAATAAATGGATTACAACAGTTTCCCAAGAGTAAAATACATTGCCTCTGAACCCTGCTTCCTTCTTTGTGTTTGGAAGAGAATGAAGCAATAATCTGACTTAATTTAGAAGACTGTCTCATCGTGCCCTGGACCTCTAGACTCAACAGAATCACTGATAAGAGGAACTCAGGTCTTTAATGTTTATCACCCACACTCAGAAACAGAAGTGTTTCACAGTAGTCTTCAAGTCCAATTCGCATGCCATCAACATTGTGAGCCAATGTGATAGTTTATGGGATGTCCAGACCCTGTGATGACAGACTGGGGAATTGACATAGCCCAGAGGCAAAGAACAGCAAGAGAGAATTCATGCATAAATGGCATTTTGGCAACTGCTTCTCAGAGGGATGGAACAGAAGGCATAGCAGACCTTGTTAGTGAGACCACTGATGGTGCTCAGGTATATGTACCACACCTGGCAGTGTCCATAGCTGGGACTAATACCTGTATTGGTGGCATTCTATTCTTTTCTGCCAAGATCCATCTACTTTTGTAGCAGCCAGACTGGTAAATTAAAAGAGATACAGAGGTCACCACCAACATAGGTCACCTAGAATGCAAAAGTCTTTCTGATTCAGTGTGTGTGTGTGTGATACTGGGGACTGAACTTGGGCCTTTGTGCTTGCATGGGAGGTGTAGTACCACTTGAGCAAAATCCCCAGCTCTCTGATTCACTTTCTTAGACTGAAGAATGGGCAGTTTTCTAAACCTGTACTTTTTTTTTTTTCACTGGAATAGCTGTTTCATCAGATCCTGAGTAGTTTCTGCTTACTAATAAGCATATCCCTCCAAAATATACATTGAATAAGTACAGAAATGATTATCAACTACACCTTTTGTGAACCAGGCATGAGATATGACATTATTTACTACCTGGTGCTCAAATATCACCACTCTAAAGAAGGATATCATGGTACTTTAAGTGTTCAGCTCTCACTCTGAATACAGAACCTTTGCCAGAGAGACTTCAAAACCTTTGGTTACACCCATTTCCTCAGTCAGTGCTGTTCCACCACAACCAGACTCATTCCTGTACACCCTTGCCATGGTGCTGTAGCATCTTTCCTCATCCCAACATGACTTCCCTTTCCACAAATGAATTTGAATTTGAGATATAGACCCAAATTTGCAGATTCATCTTTGTGAAACAAAATGTTCAGAGTTGAGAATTCAACCTTCTGTTGAGCTCTGCTACTTTTATTATTTAACCACTCTGTCTAGTCCAATCCTTTAGCTGCTGGAGATGAGTCTTTTTATATAAAGTCAGCAAGAAACTCTAACACTTTCTATGGTTTAGTTTTTTGCAGCACTTTGTTGTCTTTCTCTGATACATCAAGAGCACCAAAACAACCATTCAAATTTATAATTATCATGATCTCCACTTCCCTCATACTTTTCAAACTCTCCTAAGACAATGCACCAACTGGTGCATTCATTTTAGCTAGCATCCCTCTGCAATACATCCCTGGTAAGAGCATGAACAATTACACCTTTGTAGACCACTAGAGGCAATTGTACTTTACAAATGATAGGCACTTAACAAAGTCCTAGATTCCAATCTACAGTACTGCTTAATAGTACCACTGCCTTGTCAATTGTTCCAAATCAATAGAAAATAGACTCTGATGTATAGGTTTGCATGGAAAAACTTAACAGGAGAAATGAAATAATCAGGGCTGTGAAAAGGAAAATCTGAGCTATTATGTGGTTGCACCAGGGACAGCAACTGGCTTCAGTTGGCTTCACAGTACTGTAATAGTGCTTTAGAGATGTTCAAGATGGAGGCAAAGATGCTAACTAAGCAGGCATTGGATGTAGGCTCCCTGCAGGGAAGATCTGCGAAGGTGACTGAGGTAGCTTCTTTGTCCGTGGGAAGTTGCTAGATAGAGACTCAACTGTGGGCCAACAGCAGCAAACAATCCTAGTAGTTGAGGAATTAACACCCCAATTCTGAAAGGAGCTTCTGAATGTTACATAGTAGCATTCATCAGAGAGTCATTTCCAGTAGAAAGATCCCACTGAGTGATACAGACAATTAAAACAAGATGATTTTTTATAAAAATAGTCTAAAGACAAGGAACCTGAAACTAATGAAGTAAGAAAATATCCTACTGAGGTAAAATAACCAAAACCTCTGATAGTAATAGATAGTATTTCTTCTAGTGTATCTAAGAATTAGCACTCAGTGTTCAAAAGAGAAGTGAGCTTTTAGACATTAAGTAAGTGATCTGTGGACCTCCAGAGGAAAGGCTACCAGGAAGGACCAGGGTTTTATGGGTTAGCACACACTCTCCCAAACAGTCTAGCGCAGAAGTTCCCATGATATTTGTCAAGGACGTGAAGAATTACATTTTCTTTTTCCTTCACTTCTGTTTCCATCTTCACTTCTCTTTCTTTATAACCACTGGTTTTGCGTAAGATTATTCACATGCTCTCCAGTGTTCACTAGAGATTAGGGCTTAGCCCATAATGGCTATGATTTGTATTTTGTTTCTAGAGTCAACACTTCAAATACAAGAGCATTTCAGGAATTTCTACATAGACAGATGAGGAAGGACACAGAAAATTTATATACTAGAAATATTTTAATACTCTATGAAAGTCAGGAGAACATGGTGTGCTAACCACAGAGAAGAAAGCAGAATCAAGTACTCAGGAAAAATCAGTGCTTCTGCCAACCAAAATGTCAGCAAGACATTTCTTTTGCCAGAGTCTTGAAGACTGGAGAGACAAATCTGAATGATATAAACTCTATAGCATGAATAACTGAGGGAGAAAACCTCTGGGACACCATTGTCAATATAGATATATTCCAAGTCCAACAAATGAATACATGCTATACTAATAAGAAAGTACTCGAATACAGGCCCAAGAACTGAGAGGTCATTTATTTCACACACACACACACACACACGCACACGCACATGCACACGCACACACACATACCACACAGATTCACATTATCTGGAGCAATTGAAAGATAGGTAGATAAATCAATTAAACTCTTGAAACTATATGTCTGAGGTCATAAAATAATTATTATTCTTTGCATGATGAAAGTGTACTCAGCCTGAGAATAGAGATATTATCAGAGTACATTAGCCTTTATTAATTACAGAATACTCATGGAAACAAAAGCCCTCATGCAGCAAAACTGGATTCCTATGAAGTAAAGTTGGCTGATGGACATCTTTTCGGCCCCAAATGTTTATTTAATCAATACATGAAAAACGAGAGGCCCTGACAATGCTGCTTTGACATGTTGTGAATCATTTCTTTTCATTTATTTTTTTCTGCTAAGGCCTTTCCATTCCACTTAGGAATCTTAATTTGCAGCTCTTGGGAAAAACTAGCCAATGAGACAACTAATACATGAGGGACATAGGAACGTAAGGATGAATGATGCTGCTTAGTTAACCCTAAAAATGTAAACAAGAAAAATAAGCTGAATAAAAATCCTGCTTCACAATGTATCATCAGTAAAGCAAACAACTTGGCCAATCATCCATAATTGTATTTAATAAATTTAAGCAACGTATTCACCCAAAGAAAGACAGTGTCTACTACACATCCATCTTGTACAATCTGTCAATAACATAAATAAGCTATATGTGCAATAAAAACTCATAATTAGTATTTTCCCTAGGTAACAATATGAGAGTCAAACTCTCATAAATGAATATAAATAAACCTTCAAATTGTAAGACTTGTAAGCTGGCCTTATTAACTACACATAATAGAAGAAATATCCATTTGGTAACTGTACTAGTAATACACTTGTTAGAAGAAATTACAAGAATTAGCAGTAAAAACTAACACAATCAACATAAAAATACAGAACTACACTTAAAAGGATGAACTTGAGAAACTTGTGTCATGTTGGACCACAAAGACAAGAGTATCCATGGTGTTAGACCATTTGAAGCTTTTACTTCTGAGGCCTGAGTACAGTTAAGCTATTAGTGTTGTGTGTTACAAAGGTAGCCTCAGATTTCTGGCAAGCCAGCCTGGAATGAAGGAAGCAATTATCTCATGACATTTGTCACACCATATGGTAGGTGCAGATCTCTGAGAATGCCACCCAACATTACCTTAGTATTGTTTAGTGATAATCACTTGAAACATGAAGCTTATGTGGAAACTGAAATGGTGGATGAATATATTATCCAGAGCAAAGGACACCACCACAATTTAAGAACTCTGCAAGGGGCAAGCCAAAAAAAAAAAAATGCTATATGCAGCACGAATGGACCAGAAATTAAAAATCCCAGCAAACATCATGGACACAGTAAGTCAATGAATCAATACTCACTGAGTTTAGAAAGAAGTAGCTTGGGATGTGGGATCCAGGTTATATTGGCATTCTTTGATAATACTTCTTTCTCTATTATTATTTTCACCAAAAATAAGCATCTTCATCATCAGACACTTCATATGTGCCAGGCTCAGTGCTTCCTGCTTTTTGTGACTTCAGAAATCTTGATGAACATTTAGTGAATAAAGGGATGAGTTAGTTCTTCAGCCACTTCCCAAAGGTTACAGATGAGAATGTAGACATTTAGCTCAAGTTGTCACAGATAACAGGCAGAAGAGCTAAAGTCATAATCCAAGTCTGCCTTACTTCAAATCCAAAATTTTTACATGTGTTGCTTTGGTCACAGAGCTGCTAAGAGTGTGGAGTTGCTAATCACTAGTAAACAGGGCACAGTAAAGAGCTGGGAGGAAATGATAGACTGGATGAGAGAAACTCACTAAAAGCTGTCTGGAAAATGTCTGTGGACATGGAAGTGTCACATGGGGCAGTGACTCTGACAGATGGAGGCTCACTGAGGCAAGCTGAATTTGGGAATCGGCATATAGGCACAATGCACACCTGTAATCCCATCACTTAGGAGGCTGAAGTAGGAAGATCACATGTTCTGATCTAAATAGCAAGTTTAAGATCAGTGTATGCTATACTGTGAGACCTTATCTTAAAAAAAAAAAAAAATTGCCTATTGGGAGGTATGATCTTCTTTAGAATGCTAGCTTGATATCTCTGGCTGATCCTTTATATAGAATGTTCTATTTCTGGAGCTAAGAAAATCAAGAGCAATGGATGAGAGGTTACATAATATGGTTGTGGTCTTAGCCATGAGTCTTCCCAATGACCCTGGATGCCCCCATGATTGTGAATCCCTAAACCCGAGCTGGAGTAAAGTGCTCACTCAGTTTAATCCCAAAATTAACTGAGAAGAAGGGAGTGGTTCAAGCAGCCAAAATTTTCTTCTGTCCCTCTGTCACTAAGGATGACTGTCTGAAACCAACTGTGGCAATTATGTGCTGAGGTGATGCAAACTCATTTATCATTATGCCTGCAATTCATTGCTCCATGCTGACCCTTGCTGGAAGAATTTTCAAACAGTTCTTCCAGCAACAAGCGAGGAAATACATCTATACCACAAAAGTGGTGACCCTACTTGTGACTGTCACATAATAAATTTATTTGCTACTTGCTAGGGTAGATAAGCAGAGCATGTCAGTTAACCTATTTGATGCAAGAGTTCATCTGCCACCAATGCCATCTTTAGGACAGACACAAGACAAACCTGAAGTTCAGCCAGTGGATTTTGTTTTACAAATCCAGCTGGTTCTCAGTGATTCTGATTAATGAGGCACAGAAGCTGCCCAAGAACAATGATAAATCAGTCACAAGCTGTTTTCAGCATTACGGAGCCACAGAAAAAGTATATAATCCCTCAATATTAGAGAAGGAACAACTGGACTGCATGTTGAACTTGCATTTCCAAGTTTTACTGATGTTAAACTTTGAACAGTATCCAAAGCAGATGGACTTAACTCCAGAAAGTCAAAGAGACTGCCAAAGAGCCCATATGAACAGATTGCTGAAGTCACATAACCAGGTCAAGTAGACCTCATGACTGCTGCAGGGGAAAATCTGATATAGGTAGACAGGGGCGTGAATAGATCTGAGATATGATTATATGGAAATATGGATATTTCTTATGATACACAGCTCTAGAATATATATAAATGCTTAGAGACAGAAAGACAGACAGATATGCAGCTAGATGATGACACACACATATACAACTAGGCAGAATGTGGCGTGTCTACATCAGGGTCTTATTCTTCAGCAATAATGTTTGATATAAGCTATTTTACTTTGGTATGTGGAGTAATGCTGTGTATAGCAAGAGTCTTCTAACACAGTAACTGAATCCCTTTGGAAGAAATCTAAATTGGTCTCAACCATACTGCATTCCATACAACTGTCTCTAATGTTACAGAAACACTGTGGTTTTGAGTCCAGAATATCAGCAAAACAAAAGGCAACATGTTAAAATAATTCAGAATAAAATTCCAAGTAAGGGAACATTTCATCTACTACATCACGGAAATGTATTGCAGCTATAACCAACAAAATCAAGTGTCTTCTATTAGCAAAGTCTATTCTTAAGAAACATACATTGTTTCCAAATTACTATGGCTTCCTTCTCTCTTGTAATCTACTGTAATTTTTTCCACAAGGGTTATTAGTAAGTTTGTTTGTCTAAAGTTTCCCAGAAAGTATCCCTTCCAAATACTATTCTTTTAAACTTGCACTCAGGATAGAACATGTTGAATGATGCTGCATTGTCAGGCCAACTTTATTAATCCCATTAAACAAGGCAATAACAATAAAGTGAACGGGGTGGTTAGGACTTGTGTAATTGTATGAAAAAGATTTCCACACACTTACAATGGAGGGGTAGCATACTGGCCTCTCTCTGATGCTGCATTTTGGTTCACCATCAACCAAAATAACACCTGATGAGCACCTATGCCCTGCAGCCTGTCCCAAGCCATGTCCATCCCTTTTCTCCAGCTGCCTGGGAAAGTCGGGCTGTTCAAAGCACCGTTTCAGAGCTTTAACATTTCGTCTCTTATATGTGATTAAAAGAACTCCTTTACTGAGAAAAAATAGCTGGCCTAGAACCTTTCCTGGGTCTTGCATTCTGATTTTCCTTTTGTTCTTGGCTTGTATTTTCCTTACCTTCTTCTAAACTTGCAACATGAAAGAGGAAGTATTGAAAATCCAGGCAGCAGAAGCTGCTGGAACACTATGTACTACTTGAGTGGAATAATTTGTCCGGTTGTTGCTCATTGTTTCCTACTCTATAACTTTCTCGGAGGTCACAGGGGTCAAGCATAAGGAGGTGGCCACATGAATTAGAACTGTAACATTATCTTGGCCTCAGAGTTTGAGAGGTGAGGTAGAAAGACAGATGTCTTACTGTTCTTCACATTGAGTTTTCTTTTTGCAAAATGAAAAACTGGACACTGAGTTCATTTTTCCCTGGCTTCTCAAACTGTAAGTTTGTTAAATATAGGTGCTAGCCTTGCCTCATTAAATAAATATATTGAATTATATCCCACATTTTAAATAATGAAATATATCAGAAGTGAAGACATGTTCTTTCACACACACATACCAGACGTATGTGTGAGCCAAAGAGGGATAATGCACTTTTTTACTAAAACTCAAAGTACAAAAGTAAGGGCCAATGTTGTACATCAGGGCTCACATATTCAGAGACCTCAGCATGAGGCAGGTAACATAAATGTGTACTCAGGCCAGGGGCCAGGCCGCACAAGCCTATGGGTGCCACAGACAACTAGAGAGTACAGGCTCCATCAGGCATGGACAATGTGGTACTTTAAAATACAAACCCGCTGCGGTAGCCTAAGTGAACACATTCACACAGCTGCCCTTCGCCCCCCTCCATGGTCTGGCTGGGCTTTCCTTTCCCCACCAAGACCCTACAGCCTACAAGAGGACTTGTGCTGCTGCTATTCTTGCACCATAGACCTCCCACTGAACCATCTGTTTTAACAATCTGTGAAACTATTTTTTCTTAATGACACTAGCCACGATGTCAGAAGACACGTGTTACAGTGTCTTCGGTGGCCACAGCTCCTTTTACAGTGCCTGACAGAGAACAGATATAGTGATTAATATATGAGATGCATGAATTGCTTTCTTAGGAGAAGTTTTAAAGGGCACAGCTTAGTAGTACACAGAAAGAGATTATAACCAGAAATCATTTCATTGCTTACTAATTCAACTGGTAAACACATTCTGAGAGTCACCATGTGCTAAGGCTGTGTGACATACTGGAATTGGAAAACAGATCACATGGTACTCACTACCCTCATAGATTTCACAATTTAATTATTCCATGATTTTATATTTTCCTTTAGGCATTAAAATGTTACTGACTAAGAGTTTTATTTAAAATGGAAAAAAATAGTTTTGAAAGAATTTATAAAATACGGCAAATACTTTATTCTGATTCTGGTTATCATCTTGGAACACACTTCTCTCATTATAATTTCATTTTTCTTTGACATAATCTGATGGAATCTTGGAGAAAATAAATGCAACACAATTAGAACCAGGCTTATGCATTACCTGCCAAATTCAAGAGAAAATGCAATGCTAATTTGGAATTATGAAAACATCAATGCACTTGTCCTAAGTGTAACAGGTTGTAAATCTCTTTAACCTATTAGTAAATTCATTTGGGAAGAAGCCAAGAAGCATGGTTGTCCAATTAAGAGATGAATTTGGCTCCTGGAACAGGATAAGGGTAAAAGCAGAAATGGAAATTGACAGTTCATGGCTGTCAAGACTACTCTGAACATGACTCTTGGTCAATCCTAAGAGAAGAAGTGAGGCAAGGAGAGAAGAAGAGGAATAACGGATGCGAACTATTTTGTGTGCTCTTAGGAAGAGTATAATGAAATAGGTAGAGGGTGTTAATCTCACTATTTTCTACATAATGTTGGACAAGTTAATTAAATCATTTGACAGTCTTTTTCCCTTTGCAAAAACAATATTATCTACCTTACAGTGAGGATTAGTTTATTTTAAACTCTCAGTACATTGTATAAATTAAAATATTAAATAAGTGACAGCACTAATTATTATTTTGAGTTCGATTAAAGTACCATGATTTCAGTTAATTGTAAAAGTTAATCAAATACATTCAAATATGAATTATAGAAGATATTTTGTTGTTAGTTTGACTTTATACAACAACATACAATAGGAAGTTTTGTAGCATTTTAAGAGGACTCTGACACTGTCTTACAAGAAGCATTTTTTAAAAATAAATAACATTTCAACATTTTAAGAGATTAAAATTATACATATATCTTTCCAAACAATGATAGGAATACAATTATAAGTTTAAAAGAGAAATTCATAAATACATGGAAATTAAAAACAACACTACTTGTTTGTTTGAGCCAAGATCTTGCTGTTTCAGGCTGACCTCAAACTCGATATCCCCTGACATCATCTACCCAAGTGCAGACTCCAGGAAAAAAAAAATCACACTCTTAAACAATTAATAGGTCAATGAAGAAATCACAGAGGTTTATGGTAAATATGCTGGGAGAATGAGAATGAAAACAAAACTCCCAACATGCAGCCAAAAATTTATAGCTATAAATTCACTTTATGAAGAAATACTCTAAATCAATAACCTAGTCATTCACTATAATAAAGTAGAAAAGAAGACCAAAAGAAACTTAAACAGAAAAAAATTAAATGTCAGAGTTTAGAATAGAAATTAGTGAAATACAGTATACACAAACAATAGAGAAAATCAATGAAATAAAATACTGATTCTTTGAAAGATTAACACAATTGATGACCTTCAGCTAGACTGACCAAGAATACAGAGATATTCAAACTACTAAAATAAAAAATGAAAAGAATCAATCTTACCAATTTTGCAGAAATAAAAAGGAAAATCAGAAATTATCGCAAATAACTGTATATTGATAAATTAGACAAATGAAGTGAGGCAATTCTTAGAAAATAAAAAATATAGAAATTGACTAAAGAAGGAACACAAAATCTGAATAACTCAGTAACAAAAGAGAGAATAATCTAAGAACTACCAACAAAGAAAATCGATGCCCAAATGTCCTCAGGGGTGGATTCTATTAAATACTTTAAGAATATTTAATGAATTTTCACATTTTCCCCAGGAACAGGAGAGAACACATCCCAAATCAACCTGTAAGGCACTATTATGTTGGCACCAAAACCAGACAAATCACAGAGAAAGGAAAAAACTATGGGAAAGAAAAAAAAAAAAAAAAAGGATCTACAAGCCAACATCTTTTATAAATATAGGCATAATCATCTTCAAAAAAACACTATCAAACTGAACCCAGCAATATATTAAAACATCCTCTGATAGCCAAGTGAGGGTTGTTCTAGGTAGCAGGTCAGTTTAACATCAGAAAATCAGGTAAGACTCTAAACTACATCAACAGAAGATAGCCTCGGGCCAGGAATTTAGCTCAATGGTTCCAGCACCTGCCTTGCAAGCATAAGGACCCAGAGGATTCAATTCCCAGTAAGCACAAAACACAGGCCAAATGTCTATGATTACTTCACTGAAGACAGAAAAAGCTTAGCATATATTGTGAAATAGAAAATACTCAAAGTGAAATGAGGTGAAGGGTGAAAATAATGAGATTATAACAAAAAAGAAAGGAAACAAAGTTTATGTATATATAGGTTGGGGATGGTAGCGTGGATAGGGCTATGGGAAAAAATGAGAATTAAGTTGCATCATATACTGGTACAAATTCTCATTGTTGAGTGTAATCATGATGTGTATATGTAATGTACCAATAAAGATTTCAATTTTAAAAAAATCTTACACTGCTTTATGGTAAAATATACCAGTAAACTAGTCCAAAGGACACTTCCTTACACTGATAAAGGTCACTTATGAAATCCCCGAGCTGATGTTATACTTGCACATGATACAATCTTGTATAGAGGAAACACTGAAGAATTTCAGAAAAGCTATTAGTGCTGACAAATGAGGTCAAAAAGGATGCAAAATACAAGGCTATTATATAACAATTCAACTGTATTTATACACATTTTCCATCTAAATATAAAATTAAGTAAACTGTTACACAAAAATTAAATCAAAAGTATTTTAGAAACAAAGTAAGTAAAATTTACAAAGCTTATGTATTAAAACTTCAAATCATTGTTGGAATGATGTTTAAAAATACTTTGTTATCAGGCTGGGGATTTAGCTCAGTGGTTCTGGTGCCTGTCTTGCAAGTGCAAGTACCTAGGTTCGATC